>VRLP01006293.1:20000-29616 GCA_009660295.1 Lophius piscatorius
CGAGCCTCACTCTGGAGAGGACTACTCCCGTGACGAGGGTGAGTATTTAAGTCCGTGACGCAGATTCACGAGTCCCACGTCTAAAAATATTCATCTGAAAACCCTCCACAGGGGGTTTATTCCTGAATAGTGTATGTGGAGCCTGGAGGATGTTGTAGATGTTGATTTAACCCTCTGGAGTCTGAGTCTGAGGTCCAATCTCACATTTTACAGAATATCTCGTTACATTTGCATATTTCAGGTTTATTACATTATTATTACAAAAAGTTTTTTATGTCAAACATTTCTGCACAATCTTATCTTTAGAGAGTTTGACCCCAATCGTGAAAGATTTTGTGAGATTCTTCAAACCCGTCACAAAACACACCTCAACTCATGTGGTTGAATATTTCTGAATTATATGGATAAAAGTGCAGATAAATGTATAATAAATGTCTAAAATGACATTTTATACAATCTTTTATTGTGAAAATGTTGTCTGTCACACACTATGAGATAGAATTGGTCTGAATAATTTAATAATACGCATTAATTTTAATGCTATTGGTGCAAATAAATATCATATTTCTATTTTTTAGTTCAATATATATTAAAAATGTCACAGAAACACCAATCCATGCATTCCTCTCCGTCTCCTAAAGAATAATATTAATGTAAACAACATCAGGATGCATCCGCAGATCTCAGAGGGTTAAAGATGAGGGAGAGAAAACCGTGACGTCCATCAGCATGAAAGATAAAAGTATCTAAAATGTTGTTTAATATCATGAATCACATTGTTTTTATATATGAAAGTGTGTTTTTGTGTTGTTTAACCTCCATTGTTCAGATGCATTTCTGCAAACTCAGCATTTTTACTGAATGCAAAGAATCCTTTTTTTTTTCACCATAAAAGAAAGAATTTATGGCAGAATTTTCTCCTTTTATCTCACTGATTATAAATTGTGACTATTTTCAAGAACTTAAGGTGAAAACGCTTTAATTTATGCATTTTTGTAGACTTTACATCTGAACAACGGAAGATTTTAAAAAATGTCCTAAAGTCAGATTAGCTTCAGCTAGAACCCCCCCCACCCCCTCCCCCTCCCAAAGCCCCGCCCCCCTATCCACTGTCAACTTTAAACCCTGTCCTTTAATTCTGCTGCTGTGCCTCCGCTCATCTTCATCACCTCATCTTCATCACCCCACCTTCGAGACTCCCATCTTTCTGCTCAACATCAGACTAAGACACTGTAAAAAGGCAAAAGCTAAATAGATCATGAGTAACTATTTCATCCAGGCCGTTATCGACTCGCCCCCATGTTGATAGAAAGTCGTCCGTTTTTCAGTCCGCAAAAAGTTTCTGAACGGCCGAAGAAGAAACGTTAAAGATGGGGAACTTTTTTAAAGGATGAAGACGAACTGACTCCGTACGACCAGAGGAACCAGAGTCCCATCGTTTTATCCTTAGTGTTGACGCGACAACTCAAAAACTATCTCATGGACCTTTTTCCCCCCATATAGATCTTATTGTGAGGAAGAACTGGAGTGATTTGGGGAAAAGTGGGTTGAATATTTCCAAAACTATGAGGAGCTTTATGTCCCAAAGCTTTGGGCCATTTTTTTCTAAACCGTTGATCGGATTTAGTCCAAATTTGGTGCAGATGAATGGATAAACCCGGGTTATCGGGGACGACGGTGTCGACCCAGTTTACCATCCCGTTGACTGAATTCTCTACCTGGAGGGTCACGACCTCCGTCTCTTCTGTTTTAAGACGTTTTGGGTTGATTCCTCCATGAATCCACTGCTAACCGCTAACCGCTAACAGCTGCGTCTGCGACACAATTTCAGTTTAAAAGTGGAAACGTTACCTCGTTACGTCGTCTTCCGACGACGATGACTTTATATTTATTAAAACAAGTCCTTATCTTCTTCGTTTGTTCTGAAGCTCCACAGAGTTTATTATCGTCTCACCACCATGACGCTTCCTTAACTTCTCCTTCACCCTCCTCCTCCTCACCTGTCCTCTTCATCCCTCCGATGTTTCCGGCGCGTGGCTTCCTCCGCGTGAAAAGCTCACTAACCTCCTCTTCTTCCCCACCTTCATCACCACTGACTCATCCTGCAGAAACGCCTTTGATCTCCTGCCGTTTAATCTAGCTTTTATTTTCATCGCTTTGATTCTCAGGCTGAAGGTTTTCATTTCATCACCTCCTCTGTGGAGGCGGCGCTCCCTAACAGGTTTCCTCCTTAACTGTCTGTGACTCTGTTCTTCCCTTCCTCCTGCCCCCCCTCTGTGATCCTCCCTCTGTCCGACACCTCCTCTTTTCTCCACTCCCTGTTCTCTCTCTCTCTTCTACACCTCCTCCTCTCTTTTCCTCCCTCCCCTCTCCTCCCCTCCCCTCTCTCCTCCATAGACCACATAGCCCACATCATAGAGCTGCTCGGCTGTATTCCGAGGCACTTTGCGCTCTCTGGAAAATATTCCCGGGAGTTCTTCAACCGAAGAGGTAGTTCTGGCTGGAGTTCTGGGCGACGCACGGCTGAAGGGACACCGGCAGACGGACCGAGATCCTAAACCTCCTAGATCTGATTCTGATCGGAAACATTCATTTAAGAATGTGTGTGTCCGTCCGCCTGTGTCCGTGAGGCAGCAGTGTGTGTGTGTCGGTCCCACACAGCCGGTTGTGTTGATGTGTGTGCGTGTGCGTGTGCATGCTAATGCCTGTCCCCTCTGTGATGTATGTGGTGGCGGGCAGACCACATCGCTCTGATCACGGAGCTCCTTGGGAAGGTCCCACGCAAAGTGGTCGCTGCCGGGAAGTACAGCCGGGAGTTTTTCTCCAAGAAAGGTAAATGACACAGGGGTCCGGAGCCGGAGGGTCGGCCCGGTGTTAGCGTTAGCGTAGCATCAAGTCCCTAGGACTGGGTGAGGGTTCAGGTGAGCTGTCAATCATTTCTAATGACCTGTGAGGACGGGCGATGATTGGAGTTAGATTAAAAACTAGCCACAATATTCCCGCTGTATTCCTTTAATTTGAGAAGTACAACGCAGGGGATTGGGGGCTGTATGGGACCAGATTGTAGACTTATTTTTGTGTTTTAACTCTAGTTGTTCACACTTTACTCACTAGGGGGAACGTCACACAAAAATCACATTAAATTCTAGTTCAATCGGGGGATTGCTGGTACAATGCAGGGGTTTGGGGACTTCGTCGTCTGGGTTAGAGTCCATGATCAGTAGCAGGAGAAGGACGGCGGCGTCGCACACCTCCGGTTCTACCGGTGTGTGGGTCGGGTAAGTGAAAAGATCCAGATGATGACCTCGCTGCTCCGCCTCATTTATTCTCTCTCTTCATCTCTCACCTCCTTCCTCTACCTCCATGCATTCTTCATGATGTTGAATATTCCTCTTTGATGTTGTCTCTCTCTCTCTCTCTCTCTCTCTCATATATATATGTATTATATATATATATATATATCACTTCAGTACTCCTGTGTCTCACCAGTAGCAGATTATGCCAAAATCCATCAGTCCATCTAGCCTGATGGATTTTTTAAAATCCATCAGACTTGGAGGGCTTCCAAAGCTGTTTCTGAGATTCTGGGTCTCAGCAGATCCACAGTGGGACATATTAACCAGACATGGAGAAGACCTGGAACAATGGAGAACCTTCACAGAAGTGGACCACCTTCCAGAACTCCCCCAAGAGCACGGAGGAGATGCATTCAGGAAGTCATAAGAGATGCAAAGAGAACATCCACAGAGCTGTGGACCTTTCTCGCCTCAATAGAGGTCAAAGTTCATGGTTCCACATCTCCAAAGACGTGGGTCCCGTTCCATCTGATGGCTACCAAACACAACATGCCACTGGAAGAACATCAGACCAGGTCAAACCTGGAGGTGGCAGTGGAACGTTGTGGAGAAGATCTGCTGCTTCAGGACCAGGACGTCTCGCCATCATTGAGGGAAACATAAATTCTGCTTTCTACGGGAATATTCTCAAGGAGAATCAGTCTGTGACTTAAAGCTCAAGCAGAAGGACAATTATCTCACTCAAAATGTTCTGGAGTGGCCCTGGTCAAAATCTGGACCTGAACCCTCTGAGATGCTGTGGTGGGACCAGAGAAGATCAGTTCAAGCCCACAAAACCTCCCGTGTGGCTTCACTGAAGCCGAGATGACTGGGTCAGAACTCAGTGGTGTCTGAGACTGATCTCCAGCGGTCAGTAGGGTTCTGGTCCAGTCGGTGCTGCTCTAGAACCTCTAGCTCCCTCAGCAGGTGCCGATACAGATGATGACCCAAACTTAGAGAACTTCCCTCCAGTGAAGTATATTCTATTATTGATTTAAAGTCTTCTGCCGTGATAATGTTTCCATGGCAGCCAAAGTTTCCCTCCATCATTTATCATCTCCTCGTTCTCCTCCTCCCGCCTCTCGCTGTCTGTTCCGTCGTCACGGCGACAGGAACAGACAGATTAGCACCTGATCAGACACAGACGGCGAGCTGATGGGTGAAATGAGCTGCTGTTGGTTGAAGCCTGCAGGATGATGAGCAGCTTCAGATTAAAGGAACAGTTCACCTCTCAGGTTCTTTCTGCTTTAGAATGCATTAAAAACAAAAACATTGTTGTTTTTTTTTTGTATTTGGATGGAGGCGGAAGCTTCAGACGAATATTTGAAGCAAATAAAAAAAAGAAAGGCCATTTTTCTCCTTTTAACCAGCCTGTTTTTTGGTGAACTTCTCCTTTAAGTCCTAAAGTCTGTCTTCTCTCCCGTGATCTCCTGTGTTGACTCCCAACCGTGTCGCCCCCTGCAGGTGAGCTGCGGCACATCACCAAGCTGAAGCCGTGGTCGCTGTTTGACGTCCTGGTGGAGAAGTACGGCTGGGCGCACGAAGACGCCGGCCACTTCACCCACTTCCTGCTGCCCATGCTGGAGATGGTGCCGGAGAAGAGGGCGACGGCCGGCGAATGCCTCAACCACCCCTGGATCAACTCGTAGCCACAATCTCCCCGATCAGACGGCCTCCTCCGGACGCTTCACCCCAAACATCACCCATCCATGGAATCCTGGGTAGTCCCACACCCACTCCAGATCTTTCCCTAAAGGAATGTAAAGACAGACTACGGAGATCACGTGACATCAAGGCAACGCTGTCTTCCAGAACCCAGAAAGAATCGGATCCTTTGAATTCTGCCTTCAAGATGTCAGCCGCTCTCTTCCACCTCCTCATTCTCAGCCGTTTGGATCCACTGACCGCTACTGAACTCTTGAACGGCGTGAACAAAAAAAGTCCGTATCCACCATGAACGTTACATAGCGGCGTGTAAAAACAGACAAGGGTGCGTTTGTGGGTGGTAAGGGCCTCCAGCGCTCGCCATCAAAGCCCTCTTGTCTCTTTCTACCTTCCTTTTCTCCCCCTCTAGGACCAACTGTTTACTTCCTCTTCCATTATTCCAGCTCCAGATCACCTGATTGGTTCCCCCGTCCTTCCTGTCTGCTGGGGGCTGCCCCAGAGAGCTGAAGGTCAGCCAGTCCTCCAGGGGGCGGCGCCACATTGAGGTATGCGATGTGCACAAAAGAACATGGAGGACAGCTTGGACTGTTGTCAAACTGCATGGAGGGGCTGACGGAGCAGCATGAACGGATACGGACCCTTTTCATCACCACGGATACAGATGCTGCGTCTCACATCCTGTACATCCATCCTCGCCAAACTCGCCAGCTGTGGCGTGTTTGCGCTCACACAACAAGTACATCAAATCTTTTACGAGAACAAACTCAAAACAGGCCCAAAGTTAAATGCTGGACACACCTCACCCTCAGTGGTCGCCATCACGGCTAGTGGGAGGGGCTTATGAGACTTTGCGAGCTTGGGAAAGCGTTTTGAGGAGGTACTGGTCCGGATGGAGAGCAGTGCCCATTTTTGCATGAAACAAACCATTAAACCCGATCGGTACCGGGTCACATGACCACTTGTCAAGGGACCAAATTAGCCAATGAGAGAGAGAGGTCAGCTGACTGTGCTGCCAAGCAGCGGAGAACCCTCCGATCGTTTAGGCTAATAATAACGAGCTGGATACTGTCAACAGATTCTAAACCGACGCTCCCAACGCTGGTTCTGGTGGAAGGAGACCTTGTTCTTGCTTCAGCTAGAAAACCGTTTCCCACAGGCTCCAGAATCGCAGCTAATTGCTAATCTTGGGGTGTGTCCACGTATCCTGTGCTGGGGCGCCACGCACGCAATCCCAGCTGGAATTTAACCCGGAACCTTGTGAGATAACGGTTCCACCCAACCCCAGTCAACTTACAAACAGGAACTCTTACTTTTAAATGTTACCCACCCAAGGGCGGATCCAACAGGGTGCCACCCTAACTGCCACCCCAGGCTTGGACCATCTCCTTTTGGAAATGTACATGAGTTAAACCCAGATATGTGAGTGCAAGTGAATGCAACACGAGAAGACACTTCCCCCACCTGTAGCCTTAGCCTCTACGTGTCCCCAAACAAATCTCCATGGCCCCCCATGAAAATGTTGCTATGAACGCCCCTGTCACCTCCTGCCGTCACGATGGCGACCACTGAGGGTGAAACATGTCCAGTGTTCAGCTTTGCCATCTGAGTTCTCGTTTTGACAAACTCGTCGGTGTGACGCTCAGACGGCCGGGCTGCCAGGGTTAAACGGAGGACCCGGATTTAAAATGCAGGAGAGCTTCCTGTTTGGATATCTTGGAGCCCCGCCCCTCCAAGGAACTACATTCTACAGGCTTTGACATTCCTTAATCTTCATTCCTGACTCTTGCTGTGGCACGTTTACCTTATCCGAGTGGTACAACCCCCTTTTATCCCCGGACCCCTGAGTGTTTCCAGAAAGCCGGCGGTCTCATAGATGGAGGTTGCACTTGTCTTTGTAGATGTCCTTCAGGGATTTGAAATCTTTGTACATAGAACTGAGATCTCGCAGGTAAGCGACAAGCATCATTCCAAAAGCTGGTCGGCGGAGCGTCCTTTGATCCCGCAGAGGGGGCGTGGCCTGGAGGAACGCTCAGACTGAAGTGTGCCACCCGGTGGCCGTATGAGAGCGCTGCATCACCGCTGCTCTCAGCGACGACACTCCGAGACGAAGATCTCTCCACGTAATCTATTCCTCGGTCACACACATCACAATTAGTCCAGTTGCCTATTTTTTGCAATAAATGAAAAAAGATGAGTATAAGTAAATGGTGAGATATTTTTAAAAACTATTTAATTCCTTTAAAAAAGAAAGGGGAAGGAAAGTCTTTTCTCTGGTTGTTGTGACCGTGACAGAATCTCGTCTTAAACTGAGGTGATTGTGTTTGTCTATTAGAGATGTTCTTATTTCATTTGTCATTCATATGATTATTATTATTGTTGAGTTTTTTTACACAGTTGCCACCTCTCCCCTCCCTCCTTACTTGAACAGTGTTGCTCTGTCTGGGCTTTTGACCGTGTTTAAAAAAATATCTGAAGTTTTGCAATAAAGGGTATGTGATGAGTTTTTTGCACCGAAACCTCCTGATGTGACTCTTTCAGCCACGCCGACTCTTCTTCCTCATGACAGAACCGCCACTCTCCTCTTCCTTCATTGACAGATTCAATAAAACGGTAAATTAACGGATCAACGGAGTTTTATTTATATAAAGGAAGTTAACTCAGGGTACTTTTAAAAAATCTCCCACATCAAGAGAGAAAACATGGAGGCAGTGGCCAGAAAAAGTAAAACTCTTTTAACAGGGAGAAACCTCCAGCAGATCCCAACTAAAAGTAGGCGGAGCTCTTGGTGGGATAAAGGCTCAGTGTGGACGATTAAGGAGGATCTCTTTGAATAAATGGGTACTATCCTCATAATTGTTTTTATTCATCTTGATCTTATCCCAGTCTCTTATATTTATCTTGTTCTACTTTATCTCAGTTTCTTATCTTGTTCTAAAGATTCTCTCTTTTATTGTAGTCTACTACAATCCCCGGTGGGAGAGCCATCACACTTTCGTCCCTGTCAGTCGCTCAGACCATCGTTCTTGTCCATTTGTCCTGCTTCCTACACATCAGGACAAAATGTTCCGTTCCTGCCGGATAGTCCCGCCCACTAATCCGGCGCCATTATAACGCATTAACCGCTGAGATTCTGATTTCACCTGTCAGCGGTTATAATGTTATGGCTGATCCTTGTATTATCCTTGTACTAGTTATGGTCACATGTGCAGCAGGAAGTCGAGACATTTTTAGGGCCATCTTGATGTGGATGATTTTTAAGAAGTCAAACTGATGAAAAAATGAGTTTGACGTTTTGAGTTAAAGGAAAAATCCAGACGGAAGAAAACGCCGACGTTCAACAACAAATGATACAAACAAAACATCAACTAGCTTATAAGCACTTCTTTATTCCCCTGCATAATTCATAGATATGAAAATGTAAAGTTAAGACAAAAAGAGTTAAATCAGCGTTTACGACACGCACAGACGTTTCAGTATGCCGTGATCCACAACCTCTGGTCCTGAGTTCAATACCCGTCATTAAAAAAGTAAAACATGCTCTGAAGGATCAACCAGGGGACAACTTTCATACATTAATGACTACAAATGCCTCCCGTTCCATTAGCGCTCAGTAAACAAGGGCTGCCTCCTGACGAATCCTCGCCGTGGAGGAATCTCTGAAGAGAAGGTGATAAAATTCAACATTGTGTAATTGTGAGGTATTTATGGCACCAGTACTCCTACGCCTGGTGACGACGCAGACTCCAGCATTGTGAGTACTCCTACACGTGGTGACGACGCAGAATCCAGCATTGTGAGTACTCCTACGCGTGGTGACGACGCAGACTCCAGCATCGTTAGCTCAACGTCATGATTAACAGAGAGAGAGAGAGAGAGTGGTGTGTCAGAGCAATGAGGTACTGTTCTTCAGCAGCAGTGGTTTGACTGAATCCAGGATGTCCAGGTTCGGGTCCAGTGACCTGCCCAGACCTTCCAGCACCATGATGGCGAAGACGACGGAGGCAAAGTTACTTTCCAGCTTCACCTAAAAATCAAAAACAACCAGTGATGAGGGGGCGAGCGATCATCGCAGCGCTCCACACGCGTGACCTCCTGAAACTCTACCTTGTGTTTGATGACCAGACCAAAGACTCTGGAGAGCAACTCCCCCACCCGCATCTGTGGAAAATAAGAGTGAATTAATGAGATGTTCTCATTTAGAATAAAATCCAACTTCCACAGAGTGACCCCACAGATGAATGAATTTATTATTATATATATACACTCAGATATAGGACTGCAGTCAAAGTTTAGAAGCAAAGTTTCCCGATCCTTTAAGATAAATCTGGATTCTCTTTCAAGTAAGGCGTTGTGAACGTTTCAGGGACGAACGCCGTCTGTCCTACAGGGCTGTGACACGAACGCCGTCTGTCCTACAGGGCTGTGACACGAACGCCGTCTGTCCTACAGGACTGTGACACG
This sequence comes from Lophius piscatorius, assembly GCA_009660295.1. Taxonomy (NCBI): domain Eukaryota; kingdom Metazoa; phylum Chordata; class Actinopteri; order Lophiiformes; family Lophiidae; genus Lophius; species Lophius piscatorius. Next base: position 29,462 of record VRLP01006293.1, read on the forward strand.
AACGCCGTCTGTCCTACAGGGCTGTGACACGAACGCCGTCTGTCCTACAGGACTGTGACACGAACGCCGTCTGTCCTACAGGACTGTGACACGAACGCCGTCTGTCCTACAGGACTGACTCTGGGGAAAAAATACTGTGTTTGTGTTTGTAAAAT
>VRLP01006294.1:0-29609 GCA_009660295.1 Lophius piscatorius
ATATAAAAGCCTTACCAAAAAGCAGCAATGTTAATTAAGGTTATAGGTTCTGCTAAAAAGGAAAGTTTTAAGTCCTTTTTTAAATGTGTCAGTCGTCTGTGGAGCTCTGAGATGGTCAGGGAAGGCATTCCACAGACGAGGGGCAGCAGAACAGAAAGCCCGGGAAGGAGGAGGCGGTATGATAAGGTAGAACGGAGGGATCGTGTTGAGGTCAGGGGGGTGAGCTCCATCTCAGACATTTACCCATGTAACCGGCTGCTGTGGTATCTTTTTGTTATTGACAGTCAATAGAAGAGTTAAAATTATCCTTCTATCATTTGCAAGCTAGACAAGTTAAGGTTGAATAGAAAAATAGGGGAGAGTTAAATTATTGCAGATGTCCAAGGTGAGAGAACCAATAGGGTGGCATGGAAAAATATTTATTGTATATTTTTATTGAGACTGTAAGTACTTAATTCAGCAAGACCTTGCCTTTATACTTGACCCTGCACATATTGCATATTGCTTCATACATTCTTGTTCAAGCTATAAACTTTTTTTCACTACTCTCAGCCAAAGATATTTCACATAATTGTATTTTTGAGATTGTGAGAATCTCTATCTTGCATCTTGAACATAAATTGTACATTTCTGTAACAGCATCTCCTGTTCAGGGTCATGTTTGGCGGTTATCCCAGCTGTGTACCCCACCTCTTGACATCTGGCGCAATGTGGAACAAACAACCATTCACACTCACGGTCGCACCTACGGAGACACATTAGAGTCAGACATTCACCAATGCTGCATTTTTTCAATTTCAGAGAATTGATTTTGAAATCAATTATCTGAGAGACAGGACTGGCTTGGACAGTGCTATTAACGTAATGGACTGAAAGTGAACACTAACCTTTAACCTTTCCTCTTTGGCTCCAAAAACTATCAACTCAGTTTTGTCTTTGAATAACAAAACGGATAAGGGTTGGGAATCACATCGGTGCGATCTCAAGATTCAAGATTGAAGTTTGGGCGTTGTGGACAGAGTTGAGCATTCTGACAGCCTTGTGTACGAAGCTGTTCAGCAGTTTGGTGGAGGGGGCCCGAAGGCTTCGGTACCTTTTGCATGAAGGCATGAGATTGAAGAGGGAGTTTGAGGGGTTGGGAATTGTATCCATAATGCTGATGACTCTGCGGGTGAGGTGGCTGTGGAAAATGTCCGTGAGGGAGGGCAGAGGGGCCCCGATGATCTTGCTGGCTGTGTTCTCTATCCGTTGCAGTGACTTCCGGCCGGAGGCAGTGCAGCCTCCATATCACACGGTGATACAGCCAGTGAGGGATTTCAGACTCCAAAGGGCTAAAAGTCAGAAACACTGGTGACTAATTGAGGAAAACAATTGTTTGTAGGATTTAACAAAGTCAGCGTTTTTGTAGTGCTTTGGTTCATAATCAAAGTAACTTTTCTAAGCCTCACATTGGAGAGCACCGGAAAACCTTGGTAGCCTGTACAGGTACTGCACTGTTTACAGTACCTGAAAGCAGGTCAACCTTTGGTATAAATAATAAAGTAAGGGGCTATCAAATATTTACATAAGCAGAAATCCACAAGTAAGAGAAGAGCAACATTGCTGTCATGGCAGAGATCTTCTGAGGTGGGTGCTTCTAAAAGCAGAGGAGGAAATGACTGAATGAATAAAGTGAAATATGTTAGGTTGAGCTGAGGTAAGAAGAACTCGAAGAAAAGTGAAGTAAAAAAAAAACACCAAAGGTACTGTAACTTGCTAAAAAACTGCTGTTACAAGAGGGGACAAGAGAAAAAGAACCACGTCATTCCACTAGCCTTTTAGCAGTGTGCGATAGTCGCTAGATTAGAGAGAAGCAAGGAGAAGAAATGTCAGACTTGGTGAGAACGTGCTCAGATTGAGATTCCCTGTTTCTGTGTGTAACACCGCCAAAGTATGTACAGACAAGTGTGAGCGTACATCCTGAGAAGAGAGGGGTGCCTTTAATGGAACCCCGCATCTGTCTCGTCGCCTCTCTAAATTTAAATGAGACATTTTCTCTTCTTGCCTCTTAGCAATGAAGCATATTAATAAACTGAGGAAATATGCTGAAAGGTTAGACAACTGTTTCCTACCGAAAATGTGTATGTGTGTGTGTGTGTGTGAGAGTGTGTGTGTTGTGCAAAGGGCTGGGAGGCATCAGATGAGTTGTGTGTAGAGGTGAGGCAGGAGGACATCATGAATTAAACCAAGTTGTGTGGATCGAGGATAGAAAGCTTTGTCAAAAGCTGCACTTAGAGGTCCTTCAGCTGGAGACACTTCCACCAGTCTTATTAGTATTTTCACCTGCTTTTAAGAGACGCCGCTCGCCCAATCCTGTTCCTTCCTCCCGCGCTCTCTCCACAGTCTTTCTCAGCCTCGGTCCCTTTTCATCACATTGCCTCTTTTCCCTCCGTTACTCTTTGTCTCTGGCCCACTGCTTCTCACCGTCCTTATCAGACGGGGACAGAACGGCTTCGCAGCACAGCTCAGAGTCCCTCTGCAAAAGGCCATGAACGACTAGCTCCCCTTTTAAGGAGGAAGCTAGACATTCCTTAATCTCTTTTAATTCTCTGATTCGCACGTGGGAACAGTGGCGTCGGAAGGGGATGTTATTCTCCGATGTTGTTGTCACTTTAACGACAGATCTTGTTATCACCTTGGCTCGGTTTAAGGGTGCCATACTTGGCACTTTCTCACAGGCATGATTAAAGTACCCATGAGGAAGATTCTGCGTTTCTGTGTTTTTCACCGTAATGAAGAAAGTAACTGGTACAGATGGTTGCTTGAGTGTGTTGCTGCAATGATGTGTGTATTTGTGTGTGAGCGGCACGTATGTGTATGCCTGCTCGTTCATATAAATCAAAAACTACATGCCTAAGACAACATCATGTCGACTAGTTTTACTTCTTGGGACTGGACCAACTCTTATCGGTTCAGACTCTTTCATATTTTTTCAAAAAGCGCCTAATGCTGTTTTTTTCTTAATTGAGGCCACTGGAACAAGCAAAAAGCATACAACAATCAACCAAAACAATATTACCACCTGTTTAATATTGTGTGGGACCCCCTATGACCGCAAAATCAGCTCTGACCCGTCATTCCACCAGACCTCTGAAGGTGTCCTGTAGTATTTGGCACCAAGACAATAGCAGCTGATCCTTTTGTGCTGTAAGTTGTATTATGGGGCCTCCATGAATAGAATTGTTTGTTTAGCCCATCCCACAGATGCTTGACTGGATTAAGATCTTGGGAATTTTTGAGGACAGGTCAACACCCTTGAACTAGTTTTACGTTCCTCAAACCATTCCTTAACCATTTCTCCAATGTGACAGGTCCCATTATCTGCTGAAAGAGGCCACAGCCGTTTCGGATTACTGTCTGCAATGCTGTTTTGGTAGGTTGTAGGTGTCAAAAAACTTTCCACATGAATGACAGGACCCAAGGTTTACCAGCAGCATTATGCCCAAAGCATCATACTGGCTCATCCAACTAGCCATCTTCCTATGGTCCCATCACTTCCTCTACTACATGAAGCCCAACCACTTGGCTATTCTCATGGTGTAAAAGAAAATTGGATTAATCAGACCTTGCCACAATTTTCCATTCCTCAGTGATCCGGTTATGATTGCTGACATCCCCACTGAAGGCAATCAGCGATGAACAGAGATCAACAAGGTCACACTGACTGGTCTAAAACTACACAGATGCAGACACAGACACAGACAGACGCAACCCAAAGCTGCAATGCACTAACTCCAGGTACTAACCAGCGCAGACCAAAAATACTGAAACGACCTTTAGATATTTTTTTTTTTTCCCTTTAAAAATTGCAGTTCTATCCATACAACAAATCATCCATCTATCCTTTATCTGTAACCACTTATCATGTGCTACCTGTGCAGCCTAGTGACAGTTCCTCACAATGCTGGAAAGCTAGTGAAGGTCGATTTAAATCGACAACCTTCCTTTGTTAAACACGAAACACATGCTGCCAATATACAGCTCTATTTAGTATGTTCACTGGTTGGCCATGTGCAGGACATTTGGTCTCTGGTGGGTTTATCAAAGCTCTATCAGAGAGCAGATGCCTGATGTGGATGGAAGCAAGGAAGTGTGTGGGGACCGTTAGAGTGAGACAAAACAGGACAGTTGCAGAGCTGAAAGACAGCCGAATGCTCCAGAGAGCTGAGGAAAACTACAGTCAGGTGGCATTATAAGGTTTGTCGCTAAGAGCAGTGGTGGGAATAGTCACATTTCATGAAAGCAACCTTACATTGGTGAATACATGCTAATCAAAAGAGGTGACACATGTATGAGCGGATATTGTGACGTCCTATTCTTCTCCATCCATCCATCCATTTTCTCACGCTTATCAGGGGTCAGATGTTGGTGGTGGCAGCGGGCTAAGAAGGGCATTTCAGATTTGTTCATTTCTTTCTATTTATATCATGATTTGAAAGGGGGCATACATGGTTACCCCTTTCTGTCCGTCCGGGGAACAGTCTATGTACATCTCCGAAAAAAAAACATTTCATAGAATTCAATCAAATGTCACCCGTGGTTTGGTGTATTCAGTGTGTTTCCTGCTGGAAAAAGTAGGTGATTTTCTTAGCAGTTTGTTTACATTCTCCTCTGATAGAGGTTAAGGTCCACACACATCATCGCTGTTGCGTCCTTGGACCCAGATCTAGTTTCTAATTGATTTAAACTTCTCTTCAGAGCTGCATAAAAAATCAAATGGTCTATTTAATTCACTTTAACTTTATTGATGACAGACTTTATGACAGTGCTTGTTCAGCTGTCCTTCGAGTCTCCGGTCTGAAACTGTCACGCTGTCTCACAGCATTCAGGTTTGTCATTTCTCCCCTCCTCTCTGGAGGAGGTATGTGTGTGTGTGTGTTTGTGTGTTTATGTGTGTGTGTGTGTGTGTGTGTGTGTGTTTGTGTGTGTGTGTGTGTGGGGGGAGTTACTTTGTCTCTGTGAGCTTAGATTTTTGTTTAGCCCCTTTCCCACAGTTTGTTTAAGGGCTGGCTTTTATTGCAACTTACCTTTCTACATAAACTTAACAGCACCAACTAAACTGTATAACACGCAACATAGAAGGAAAGGATTTTAGCAGCTATCTGAAAGAAGAATAAAGCAACTGGAAATGTCATCAACTGCAGTAACAGGGATGGTAATTTCATGATTCACAAATGTTAAACCTCTTCTGCTTATAAAATGCCAACCAGTGATGTGCGTTGTGGTTCGCGGCAGGTGAGGCACTGACCCTTTCACAGTCAGATTTACACATATATGAACCCAATAGAGTAGCTTAAATTAGCCATTTAATATCCAGCTTGCACACCGACTACTGGTCCTGTTTCATATCTTATATCAGAAATCTCCACACACTCATAGGTACGGTAAATATTTGGCCAAAGAAGATTTTTAAATTTGTATCGGCTCAGACAAAAAGCCCATTTGCTCTGCACCTTCAGGTGTTTTCCATCGCAATTCTACAATTCATACAGTGCGAGACAAAATCATAGGTTCCCCCATTTTTGGAAAAAAAAAGACTATAGAAATAAGAAAAAATGTTAAACATGGTATTTTCTATTAAAAAGGCGGACTACTGTAGTGAACCTGACTGTCTTATTTTGCCTCTGCGTGGAAGAAGAGCAGCACCAGAACCAGCATAAACCCATGGGCTCAGCATGGCCCCTTCAGTTAGGCAGTGGTACTGGCTGCCTCACCTCGTTTTATTACGGTTGTCTGTCCGATCATTAAGATTAAATATGTTCTAAACATACGTGAAATACATAACCTATTCTAGGGAAAGTGAAGACATTTAAGTGTCTACAGACATTACATTGGTGACAAAAGGCACGCACTCAATCCAGTTGGTGAGGGACTGCACAATCTGAGATGAGGCTCAGCTCATGGCCGCCTCACCTCTCGTGTATCCTCTCTATTCGCACAGGAAATACGTCAATTCAGCCATTTTGATTATATAAAATGAATGAAATGATGGAATAACACATAAATTACATTTATAGAACATATCAGTAGACAAATATTCATATTTATTTTATTTTTTAACATTATTTGTTTTGTGCCTTTCATGATGACAGAAGTTCTTCCTCATCTGCCACCCTTGACCTCACGTCCCTGATGCCCACGTTTTATTTAGGATGAAACACGAAGGCTGCCATTGGTTGAAAAAAACAAAGACGGTATGAAGAAAGTTTCTATATCTACATTATTATGTAATTATTTATTTTCTTGTTTTCCATTTTTATCTTAATGTTGTGTATATGTGTATTTCAAAAATACTGCTGCTGCAACAAGTGAATACCCCATTATGGGATCAATAAATGATGTCTAAGTCTTATGAAATGAGTAAAAGTATGTAACCATTGTGGACAACAGAACGAGTGTGATCACTTTCACTTCCTATATGAAGAGTTCACTGGCTTTTATCGATTATGGCAAGTTTTACAATGATAGTACAACATATTTATAATTTATTGCATGCAAACACAGATATCTATCTCTGTAAAAGACACCTCAGATGTTTTTCTCAAATTTATTATATATATGGACAATATGGAGGAGGGAGCAAGCAACTCTCTAGTTATTTCACTGATTGAGTTGACTATATCTCTTCGCATGTGCCAGATTTATATTTAAATATACATATATCCTCAGATTACCACCTTAATTTGAACTGAACTACTGGAGTACGAACTCTTAGTAAGGTGAGTTGCAAACATGTCCTTATATGTGATTCTTAAACATGCACGTATCTGTCCAGAACTCATTGTAGCGTCGTAGATGTAAGGATTTTTCATCCATGCAAACAGAAGAAACGGAAAATAACAGTCATAACAAGGATGAAATACTCCACATTTTCCTGCCAGCTGAGCACTTGATTGAAAAAAAGATAAAAGCCTATTCTAAAAATGACATTGAGTGAGGGGCACAGCTTTGATCATTAAGCAAAAACAACTCAGTCTAGTATTAGATGAAGTAAAAAAAAAACATTGGAAAAAAATATTGCACAGATTTTGACTTTGATGCCTCAGAAACCCTCAGCGGGGGAAAAAAGCGGAAAAAAAAAAACACAAAAACGTTGTGATTGATGTGATGTGTGAAAAATATTAAACAGATTTTGAGTAATGCTTCAGTAACAAAACGCGACAGACATGCAGACAGAATGCTTTCCTATATCCCCTACATTTTGTTTGTGGTGGGGGATAATTAAGTGGCTTTCACCGGGAAAGCAGGGTATTAGGGAACAAATGACGAGCTGTGAGGTAGCGGGGAGAGTAATCTTACTTTAGAAGAATCCTTTATTAGTCACATACAGCCATACCCAGTACGACACAGTGAAATTATTTCTGTGCATTTGACCCATCCCTGAGAGAGCAGTGGGGGACCCCTGTGAAGCGCCCGGGAAACTAGGATTTCAGGGTTTCAGGGTCTTGCTCAAGGACCATACGACAAGTTGACCCTGGTGGGATTCGAATTGGCTACCTTTCGAGCTTCCCATTGGGAGATGGCCGCTCCACCCATTGAGCCACAGACGCAACTCTATTCTGATCAACCATAAAATTAAAACCGCTGATATGTGATCTAATTACAACACCTGTGGTGCATTAGACAGCAAATTTCATTCTCCAAGTTAATGTGATTGAAGTAAGATAAATGAGGAAGGATATAAGTGACTTTTACAACGGCCAAATTGTACATGGAGAGCCCACGCTCTAGACCACCTGGTCAGCGTATCTCCAGATATGCAGGTCTTGTTGGGTGTTCCCAGTCTGCAGTGGTTAGGAACGACGAAAACTGGCTTCAGGAAGTACAAGCGGTAAACCAATGACAAGTTCATGGGTGCCCAAGACTCTGTGATGGCTGGATGTGTTTGTGTCACTTACCAGAAGAGGAGATGGCACCAGCTTGCAATATGGGAAGAAGGCAATCCCGGGGAGGGAGTACGTTGCTGGGAAAACTTGATTCTTACCATTAATGTGGATCTTACCTTGAAACATTCCACCTAAATATTGTTGCAGACCCAAGCACACGGTGTCATTGAAATGGTACTTACTGGTGTGGCAGTTACCTCTGTCTGAAAAATAATCTGCCCTGCCACACTGCACAATTAGTCCAGAAATGGTTTGAGGAACACAAAAACCAGTTAATTGTGTTGACATTGCCACTAAATACTCAAACCGCTCAATCCGATGGATTTGCGGGATGTGCTGGAAAGACATGTTCAATCCATGGAGGCCCTACCTCACAACTTACAGGACATCTGCTGCTAACATCACAGAGCCGGATACCACAGCATACCTTCACGGGTCTTGTGGAGTCCATGCCTCAGCAGGTCAGAGCCATGGTGGGGCCACAATGTTGTAGCTGAAAAGTTTACACATTAGGACTTTTTTTTTTATATCTTTAGCTTGTTGACAGAAAAGCAGCAGCATGGGTTTTGGGTAGAATTCTGTGCTTGTGCTGTGACAGTGCAGAGATTGGTGGAGAACATGAAAGCCAATGAAAACAAAGACACCGAGGGAGATGACGGCAAGGCAGAGAGAGGGGTTAAGTGTTTGTTGACAGTTGATGTCAACTTCAGACTGTGAGACACAGACAGAGATGTGACTTTGTGTGTGAGGAGGCTGACCTAAACTACAAATAAGAGGGAGGCAACCTGAAAGGAAACCTGAAGGGAAGCTGAAAAATAGAGACATCTCAATGAAAAGGGTTTCACAGTCACAGCAGTTAACCAAAAAGATCCTCATTTATTTCTTCAATCTTTCATCCTGCTCTGCAGTGTCCCCCTGATACAGATCGTTGATTCCAGGCAGCTTCCTCTCCTTTGCAGCACCCCCCTTAATGGGAAATTGAAGGTGTTCCGGCTCATTCCACGTTCGACGCAATAGCTCTCGAAATGCGCCTTGTTATTCCATTATATGTTTGTCTGTGTGTGAGAGATTCCCAAAGAAGTCCCCGGAGAACTTTATATCTGAAAGCGGCGCAATCAGGTGTCACACTGTGAAGGTTTTTGCTGTCGGAGTCACGTAGGATGAGCCAGACACATGTCAGACATCAGCTCTCCTGACTGTCTGAGTCAGGGTGTCATAGGCATACCCTCAGGCTAAAAATGCACCCCTAAATGCCCTGAAACACCCTCAACCATCCACCTTGAGGGATATCATTCACTCACATACTGGGAGATTGGGTTCAAGACGCATTTATTCATATCAGCACAAACGATATTCAAAATAGAGACCTTTATTGACAGACAGGGAAACAGAAACAATCCATCTTAAATTTACATCAGTGCATTTTTCTTTTTTTATTGTGCGCTTTTTGAATTTAGGAAACTTTACCAGCCTTCATTTCCATGTCTTTGTGTCTTTGAATAAGACAGAAGGGAACACAATTACTGTTTGTTTGATGTGGAAATCACAGATACGACTGAAAACCACAACAATATCAGGAGAGGTAGAGCCAGACAGCTCCAGGTGTCCACAGACAGACATCATGTTCTTCCACTCCTGCAGCAACGCCCTGCTGATGTCCAGCTGCGCGACCCCTCAGTAAGTGAAGTGGTCCATCCTGCCACTAACCATCTGTGAATAGAAAAAGACATAGACCCTGTAAAACATTACACTGTAAGGCAATATTTAAATCCGGGAAATTCCCTGGTGTATTATGGAATCGTCATCCCTGTGTCCGCTGGCGACGCAGATCCTTCCTGTTAACGTGATAACTCAAAAACTGTTAGGTGGATCATATCCAAATTTTATACCCGCATGGACCTTCATGTTAAGAAGAACTGGATTGATTTTGGGAAAGGCTGGTTGTATATTTTCATTACTAGGGAGACCTTTATCTCCAAATGTTTGCGGCCATAATTTCTCATCCGTTGGTCCCATTTAGTTTAAATTTGGTGAATATGATTTGACTGGAGGAGATATATCTCATAAACATTGTGTTTATCTTTAATAGTTCATATTTTACTCACTATGAGGAGCTTTTTTTTTTAAATGAAAAACACTGTTTTAAAGACTTAACTCATATGAATTTACTCAAAGAGATCTAGCTTGTGAATATATTTTACTTTAATGAATCAACATATCTTATATCATATTTAAGACTAAGGTTACGTTCACTCTGCTTGTGTTAATGTTAACTTTTTGTGTTGCTAGCCTGTAGTTCACGGCCCTAAACTGACCCGCATGCGCAGAAGAACAATAACGAAGATGTCACACGCAGCATGCTGTCAACACGGAAGCAAAACGGAAGCAAAACGGAAGCCACTAAAGCAAGTTTGAACACTTCCCTCATCAGTAAAAGTGTTTATCGTGATGTTTATAGCATTTATAGTGATCTTTTCATGTGAAAGACGACTCCCTTCGACGCAGCTTCGTTACGAAATGTTTACGGTATATGGCGTCAAAGTCGCACGAATTCAAATCTGAGGGTTCAGATTGAGGTTTTTTCAAAACAACTACGGACAAGGACATGTTTTAAATATTGAAGTGGTCCAAATCGGAACTGTCAAAGACTACCTTCACATTAACTTCACATTTTTTCTTATAAATTGAAGAATTCAATCAGGGGGATTGCTTGTCAAACATATGGGTTAGGGGGCTTTTCAGGGAAACACCCATCCTGTCGGGGACGACTGCGTAGGTCTAGTTATCATTGGTACAACTGGAATTTCAGTCTTTGACCTCATTGGGGAAGGACAGTTGATTTATTGGAGCCGTTGTAATTGTTGTTGAATACCCACGGTGTAAAAAGACAGTTGTATAAAGTAAACACCTAATTTGAATACATTTGTGGTATACATTTGTTTGTATTGGGTAAAAATGTGTCATGATGTCATCCCACTGACTTTGGGTTAACTTGTTGACAGTTTAAGACAATAATAGTAATGGTGTAAATGCTTTACCCGTAGAGATGCTTTCCAACACTCTAAAATTAGAAAAATCTGCAGCTTAATTGGATGGAGTTGGAAGAGAGTAACGACATCTCAGTGGGCGTTGATTAAAGTTCATAAAGCTACCAAAGAGGGACCTCTTCTTCGTCATTCTTTCCCCTTAACTTAATAGGCAAGTAATGAGATACAAGACAGACATGATTTATGTATATGGTTTCAGACCTAATTCACACCCGGAATAGAGTAATAATACAGTTAGTTCCGACAAACAACTCCATGACCCTCCAGGAGAATTATTTCTATTTTTAGATGGACTTATATGTTTGAGTAAGTTTATGTGGAAGCACCAACATCATTTTGGCGATTAAATGTAATTTATAAGTGCATGTGTGCCGCATTTGCTTCTTTAGATAGGAATAAATGTGTCTTGTTCTATATCAGGCACAAATAACTCACCTTTTATTGTACGTATGTGATTCTAAATATGTATTCCTCAAAAATAAGCAACATTCAGCGTAAAAGCTGACGCTTTCATGACTCGCTGTTATTGGAAGTCTCACCCTAAATGTCAGGCCAGTTTATTTTTTGACTGTTGCATCAGTCTGCTAATTTGTCAAGTGGGTTCCATTCAACAAATCAGAAAGTAATGTCAGCCAAGTGTTGTACAAAATGTATTAAATCAAATATAGTCCCTTGACCTGTAGCCTGACTCTTCCGAATATCCGGGAATCAAGAGTTTCTCCACCTACCAAATAGCGTCCGGGTAAAGACACCACTTATAATAAAACTGGGAGAAGAGTTATTTAAATGTCTTTGTGCTTGAAATTTTGTGGAAGGAAAAATGTTATTGTTAGAACTGCATGGGTGTATCTGTTTCACTGCAGATCTTGTTGGGTTTTCTTAGTTGCTACCAAAGTGGTGAAAGGAAGGACAACTAGTGAACCGGTGACAGGGTCATGGGTGCTCAAGACTCATTGAGGCTTGTGTGGTGCAAAGTTGAGACAGCATGGTTTAGCCCGCATCACTTTTAGTGTGGAGAAGAGCTACACTGGCACAAATGACTGAAAAGATTAATGCTGGATCTGATACAATGGTGTCAGGGCATATGGGGATCTAAATAATATTAAGCAGGTAGTTTTAAGGTTATGGTCTGCATGTACAGACTCAAAGTTAGTATAGTGAGATTCGAAATCCCATTGAGCTGAAATCTTCTTCTCTTCTTTACTATGATGTAGCATTTCCGGAAAGGTAAGTATAATTATATACTTGATACCTAAAGCAATTCTTCCAGCCAGTTCTGAGAACAGTATTGTTTTTTTGTTTTTTTTGGATTTCTTTTAAAAAAGGCAGCATGTGCACACAGAACTTTTTTTTCTTTTTGCATAGTTGGTGGATTAAAGGCCAGTGTACGAGCCTGAGGTGAATTTGACACTGCAAAAGGTTTATAGTTCACAAAAACACTGTGTGTAAATGCTGGGATGGAAGCTCATTTTCTCCAATTCATTCCTAATGTGCCTTTGGAGTGTTTGGAGTGAAACAATCCTTTTCACTCAAATCCTGCCAAAATGCATTGAATTATCTCCTCTTACACGGGAGAGTTTATATAATATTCCCACTGCTTGACAGAGTTGAATTTGTGTACGAAGAGAAGCTATGTTCCTCTGTGTTCTGCTCCTCCTGTCTTCTGTCCTCTACCACAAGCGGAGTCTGTTCATCTGGAGGAAGATGAAAGGATGACTTTTGCTCATTGATATAAATAAATGGAGAGAGAGAGAGGGATGAGGCGAGGCCGTGTAGGAGGGAAGATATCCTTGGGGCAAAAGAAGGAGTAGGAGAGAGGGATGAGGTGACCACAGGGAAGAGATAGGTGGAGGGTTAGGGCGAGAGGGAGGTGGAGAATGAAGAACGGAGATGTGCACGGAGTGGAACCAGACAGGCAAGAGAGGAAACAAAGGTAGACAGCAAGGAGTGGGGGTGGGGGGTGGGGGGGCAGTGTAGAGTTACACAAAAGAAGAAATAAGTGACGGGAGAGTAAAAGCACCACTTTATGAAAATGCCATTTTCAGCGCTAATTTCCGGCCAGAGTTCAATAAACAGCAAAATGTGTTTTACAAATGGACTACGATTATGATTATTACTAACAAAGTGAGCCTTTCAAATAAAAAATAAAATAGGCATTATGTGTCACAAATATAAATCATGCCTATGTGCTCTTTAAACAAATACACAATGTCTTGGGGCAAAGATTATAAGCATATGTATTTTGGCATGATCTTTCCGATGTGCTGCAGATATTTATTTTCTTATGTATTTTGTATTTGCCCTCCTCAACAGCAGGTGACATTAGGAGTCATGTGACACGGGAGGTTAAGCCTCTGACAGTAAAAAAACTAACTTGCCCAAATTCTCCATTGTTTAATGTTCCTTTTTGATTGAAGTGAGATAAGGACAGCAGTTTCTTGGATATTCTCTTTGCATTATTGTATGACATTTAAAAAAAGATCTTAAAACATTAAGAAAGTTTAAAAATGTTTTTTTTTAAAACAAGCTTAAAAAAAATAAAATTAAAATAAAACAAAAAAATAAAAGCTATTATAGAAGAAAATCAACTGTCAAAGTCCTTTCGACCTCAGACATAATTAAGTGTTTTCCCTAAACCGTATTGCATAGGAAAATAAATAAGGATCATTTTACAATTTTACAATTTAATTAAAGGCAAGCAGCAAATAAGAAAGTCTCTGAGAATGGGAGCGGTAATGCAGTTTTCTGGGAGCTTGTTCCAAATATTTGGTGCATAAAAACTGAACGCTGCTTCTCCATGTTTAGTTCTGACTCTGGGGACACTGAGCAGACCTGATCAAGACGACCTGAGCGGTCCGGATGGTTCACAACATAGCAAAGGATCAGAGATGTATTTTGGTCCTAAACCGTTAAGTGCTTCGAAAGACACCAGGAGTGGTTTTGTGATCAGCTCCCTGAGAGACAGGAAGCCAGTGTAGGGACCTCAGAACTGGACCGATATGATCCATTTCCCCGGTCTTAGTGAGGACTCAAGCAGCAGCGTTCGGAATCAGCTGCAGCTGCCTGACGGATTTCCTAGGAAGACCAGTTAAGACGCAGTTGTAGTAGTCAAGTCAAGTTGGCTGAAGATAAATGAATGGACCAGTCTATCCAAACCGTTGTGAGTCATCAGTCCTGTAATTATTGCTATATTCTTCAGCTGATACTAGGGGTCTTTTCATGTGAAAGACCCCTAGTCTTGTGTAATGGTCTTAATATGACTGTTGAAGCTGAAGTCAGATTCTTTGATTACACCAAGAGTTCTTGCTTTGTCTGTGCTTTTTAATATTACAGATTGAAGGTGGGCGCTGACCTTTAACCTTTCCTCTTTGACTCCAAAACCACGACCTCAGTTTTGTCTTTGTTCTGCTTGATGAAATTCTGGCACATCCGACGGTTTGAGTGTGCTACTGGTGAGAGCTAGTCTTTAAAGCAGTTTGGAGTTCTTTTAGGGGGAAAAATACTTTTTTCACACCTGTTTAGTTGGTGTTAGATAACCGTTTCTAGTCAAATAAATAAAATTATCATTTAAAACATGTCTTTTGTTTGTGTGGCAAACCTTCACAGTTTAGTATGAGATATGATGGAGTATTAGACTCAACAATAGAAGAAACCAGGAGGGGTCCAGTGCCGTAGATTGCAGTAATATGTTGTGTGTTTACTACCTGATGCCCATTTGGAAAGTTGTGTGGATTTGTCAGAGATGGAGTATCCTAATTAGTTTACCATCAGGTGGAAGGAGCAGTAAATATGATCATACAGTCTTAAAATGAAGACAATAGGCTCAAATAAATTTCTTTGTATAGTTACTGGTCTCAGTTATGCTGAAGAGGTCACAGGAAAGTCACTGGGCCCAGATTAAACCATATTCACACTTTAAAAAGTGACTTGTGACTCGTGATAGTCCTATACTTCCGTTTATAGCAGCCTTCATTCTGGCTCTGCCATCTGCCAGGGCCATCAGGAGATGGCATGTCCCCCCCCGCCTCAGCAGAATTGACCTGAATGTGTTACCTAAATAAAAGCTCTTTCAATAATGCGGTAAGAAATGAATATCAAAACAGTTCTAAAAGCATAAAACTAAATTTCATCATTCCTGACATGCATGCACATTTTGTCTGCCACACAATATTCTGGTTATAAGATTAACTTCAGTAACAAGTCTCATTATTATTATCTTAAGAAAAGCTATAAGATGGTTCAAAACTCTTAAAATAGCATTAAAGCACGACTCTACCATATGGTTGATGTCAAAGCCAAATATTATGAGAGAAATATTGAATGATTTCTTGAATGAGTTAGGTTGTTGACCAAAGTGTTTTCCAGACAAACAAACAGATGGACAAACAGATTATATTCCAGGGGATAGAATTAGACTATCAACTGGTTCAGGCTGCATATTGGTGAAATTATTTTTTGACTGACAGCTGACGACCTAATAATTATATGACCCATAGCACCACCTGCTGTTGTGGACAGTAAAGTACTCAGGGCATTCATTCATTATCTGTAAAAGCTTATCCTGTTCAGGGTTGTGAGGGCTGGAGCCTATGCCAGCCGAGATTGTGAGAAAATACAGGGTATAATACAGAGCATGACGCTTAAGGTAATATCTGTTGGACTTTGCATACCCTTGAAAATTCAGGGTTATTATGGAATCATCGTCGCTGGCGCCACGTCCACCGCAGATTTTTCGTGTTCAAAAACTGTGTTGGATAATCAGATCATTTTCAATCTTTTTTTATCGGAATAGACCTTATTGCAAAGAAATACTGATGTTGAATGATTTTGAGAAAGATCTGTTGTACATTCCTGACACTAGAGGGAGCTCCATCTCCAAAAGTATTTGGGTCTTAATTTCTAAACCGTTTGTCTGATTTAGTCCAAATTGCATTCATATTAATAAACTTATTTAGCTCTATCTTGCATTTGTCACGTTTTACATCAATAGTTCATATTTTCTCACTAGTGGGAGCCTTTTACGCAAAAACACTGTTTTACGGACAAAACTCAAAAACGATTTCATGGATTCATTTAAAGGTGACGCCTACATAGACTTGGGGAGGAAGAACTGGATTGATTTTGAGAAAGGTCTGCTATATATTTCTGACAGTATGAGGAGCTTTATCTCGAAATGCTTTCTCAATTGTACTGTAGTTCTGATTTAGTACAAAATGGTTGATATGAATTGACTCAAAGAGATCTTTCTTGTATTAATAATATTTTACTCTAATAGTACATATTTTACTCACCAGAGGGAGCTTTTTTCACAAAAACATTGTTTTGCAGACAAAACTTCTTAACCATTGGCCCGATTATAGTATAAACTTACAATCCAACTAGAGGGGATCTGTCTCATAAATGTCACACTTTACTCTATTATTTTACTCTTTAGGGGAAGTTTTTTTTTTTTTTGTTGAAAACCCTGTTTCCTGGACAGAACTCAAAAACTTATTCATGTATAATTTTTCAAACAGTATACTACATCTTAGTGCAAGGAAGAACTGGATTGATTTTGGTAAAGTTGTGTTTTACACTTCTGACGGTAGGGGGAGCTTTTTCTTCAAAAATGTTGGCTTTAAAATTCCTTATCCATTGTATATATTTAGTCTTTAGCTGCATGTGATTTGACACGACGAGATTTAACTTAGTTCATTATGTTTTATTCTAATAGTTCATATTATATTCAAAAGATGGACCCTTTTTTCACGAAATATAAATAAATACCTTCTTCACATTTAACTTAAGGAGTTCAGTCAGCGGGATTCCTTGCACAATGCAGCGGACTAGGGACTTTTCATGGATTTATTTTTGCCGTTGGATGTTTTCTATTTGGAAAACTAAATACATTAAATGAATCATGTTCTGCTTCTTTATTTATTTTTTTATTTGTAAAGCACACTTTTCGTCAGAAATCCGTCGTAGAAGAGTTATACACGTTTGTTTGCTGAGTCCTGGTTGGAAATTAGCTCCACACATTCACATCTGCATGTACTTCTGTGGGTGGGCTTGAATTGTCAGTTCGTATTTATGAGCTAATTTGTTTACTTCACCTACAAGCCTGCGTAGTATGAAGGGCAGCTCCAACTATATGTATGAGTCTTAATCTCCTCCACTTGTGCTTGTTAAAGTATATTTATATGGAGTGCCAGTTAACCTTTCTATCTTGTCTAAAGTCATGGCATTGTGACATTTTATTAACTATGGCAGTTGATATATTTCCACGCTTTCCACAGGCAGATTTCATTACACCTCTGTTTTCGCCCGTTATTTCCACCCGCCAGCCACTTCTCATTTCCTGTCCGTTGTACTTCCTCCACTCCTACTCCCCGCCAGCTACCCCGACCCACCCACCTTCTTTTCTTCACATTCTTTTCTTTATCCGTCCTACTTGACTGTATCCAGCACATTAATTACACTAAAGGGAATGTGGGGCCAGCAAGGAAGAGAGGATTGAACAAACGGAAAAGAACATCTCAAGTCAGATGCACTTTTAAATATAGACACAAGGTAAGGCAAGATACATCCAAAATGAGACAGGGAACGGAGAGAGAAAAGAGCAGGGCTGAGGGATAGGGATAGTGGAAAGTGTTGTGGAAGGTTTTAAAGCTCTTTAGCTTGCAGTGGAGTCCTCCTTATCCAGTAAGCACTCGCATCTAGCAGTCACTTATGGCTTCATAAACATGATCTCTGAGATACAAGAAGGACTTTAAATATATCATCCTTTAATGCAAGGAACTAAAGTGAAATGGATATATGTATTTAAAAAAATAAGGGAGATTAATTAACAGTCGCTGTTAGATATTGGTAAGATATGATGATTTCAATGAGAAATGAGATTGGAGGAGGATACGATGGGGAGAAAATCCAGATTGGTGTAAAACAAAGTTTTTACTGTGGCTGAGAAAAGTATAGTTTCTTTAAAATGTCATCTTTTTTTTTGCCATATATATATATCTTATTTGGGATAAGTAAAACATGAAAGCAATACAAACAACCAGAAAAGGTAGATAAGGGGCAAAATACACAATCAATGCCAGATTATTACCATATTATTTTATTTTCTATGCAATACTACACCCAACAGCAATAACATTAAAACCACCTGCCTAATGTTGTGGTAAATATTTGCTCAGTGATCTGCTGTGTGTTCTGATATCTTTCAGAAACGCTCAGCATTTGTGCTAAAGTAGCTCCTCCGTGAGATCAGGCAGCACCGGCTAGCCTTTACCTCCACACATGCATCAATTAGCCTTGGGCAACCATGTCCACGTCACCAATTTTCCCGTGGTTCTTCCTTAGACCACTTCCTGGAGCTGTGGAAGTAACTTTACATATAATTTGAGGAGTTCAATCAGGGAGATTGCTTGTACAACGCAGGGGAATGAGCATTTTTTGGGGATATACCCTTGCTGCCGGGGACGAGAGCATAGGTCTACCTTTATCAACACATGCCCTGATCAAAAAAGGCTTTTTACTCCATCCTTGACTTGCTACTGGTGTGCCAAACGTTAACCAAGGGGCTTTTGTGTGTTTGTTTGTATCTACTTGTAGACAGCTAGCTATGAGGGCAAAGTTATTTTAAAAAAACTCTGATTGGTCAATCATCACCATGTGATAAGACTGAAAGAGATTGGAATGAGACAAGAAGAAGAAAACTACAAAAACTATATGTGAGTTATGCACACTTAACAGCAGGACAATAAAATGTTCTAATTTTATAATGCTAAGGCAACATTAAAAATCAGATACGAAACAGAGAGAACATTGCCTCACAAAAGGATGAAATGCAAATTGTAGCGTATCTTCACTTAGGGGTGGCTGTAGCTCTGGAGGTTGAGTGTTCATCCCTCCTAATGGAACATTGCTGGTTTCAATTCCTGGACTGCCCCTGCACCCTCAACCCCAATTTGCTCCCCATGCGCCTCTCAGTTGCTGCCCACTGCTCCTTAGTCAGGGGTCGAATGCAGAAAACTCGTTTTACAATGCTGTACTGTGTATAACAAAGGGTTAACAAAGAATTAACTGTTTTTATGATAAACCATGGAACCACAAAGGTGCCAGTAGAGTCTAACACTAGGATAACACTAGGGATTTTAACTTTTCATTTGTGAAAAGTTGAAATCACTAGTGTTATTCTTAATAGTTAGGTACAATCACTCTTTCATTTAGGATAAATGCAATGGAATGCAGACAAGCTTATGACCTTCAACAACACGATGAGCAGCAAAGGACACATAAGGCCAATACATAGAAACTACATAGAAATGAATATCTAGCAGGTTGCTTTCCCAGCCTAACTGCTGGTAGGGGCCGGTACCTATCTCACTAATTTGACCGACCGAGGTTTTGGATGGGGTTTGGTCCACTGAGAGTTTGGCCGCTCACATTCCCGTCAGTCACCTTCATTGAGTCTGACACCAGACTGCTTTCCTCTAATTCAAACTTCACATCCAATCACTTTTAATTTTCTCATAAACTCGGTTAGATCCCGCCCCCCTCCCTGTACTCCTATTAGGCGATTGTGTTTTAATTTGAAGCAGCGAATGGACTGTCACCGACAAATTACCCACTTAATGCTGGAAACAAGCAGAGCAGCTGGGACGTTTTTTCATCGCTCACTCACTCATCCACTCAGAGCCACATGCTCATTATTCAACACACCTACTTTATGGACTTGAGCCATGCTGCCCGAATCTGGCAGAACTCTACAGAAACTCTGAGTGGGACGACACATAGCCAACGAGTTAAGCTGACTTCTGCGGAATCTACGCCGTTCGGTTTAAAAGTTAGATGAGTGTCAACACTCTGATCACGAAAAGAAGGGGACAGGGAGAAAACGCAGACAGCAAAAACCATCTGCAGGGAGAC
The DNA here is from genome assembly GCA_009660295.1 of Lophius piscatorius. Classification (NCBI taxonomy): domain Eukaryota; kingdom Metazoa; phylum Chordata; class Actinopteri; order Lophiiformes; family Lophiidae; genus Lophius; species Lophius piscatorius. Next base: position 19,883 of record VRLP01006294.1, read on the forward strand.
GCGGGGCTTGAGTTAACTGCAGTTGCAGGAGATTTCAGAGCATTATCAGCTTCTGCTTGGTTTCGGAGTTGACTGGCAGCCAGATAGAAACCTTATCAGCAAGATAAAAAGTGAGAAAAGGATGCAGAGAGGAAAAATGTGTGTGTGTGTGTGAGAGAGAGCTCAAAGAGATGAAAGAGAAGAAATAGAGAGAGGGGGGGAAGATGTGAAAGGACATGGGGAAAGAGATGGAGAAATAAAAGATATTCTAATTCTGTCTTATTTTTGAGACTTGAGAAGTTCTATCTTTGTCTGTTTTATCTTCTGAACAGCAGAGCAGTTTGACTGGTTGCCGCTTTGCAAATATCAGCAATTCTATATTAAATACAAGACACAGAAAAATGAAACCGGAGATTTGGCCTCCTTTCCCTTTTTCTGTGTACATTTTCTGATGTTTTTCTAACTTCCCCTGACCGTGGTTATAATGTTATGGTCTGATTCTGATTCATTCTCTTAAAGCCTACCATCTATTTTGTTGTTTATGCTTTTCCCTCTCTCTCCTCTCTCTATATGTCATTCTGTTGCACCTATGTTCTCTCTCTCTCTGCTGAGCTTGTTCTATTCCAATCACATTCTGCTCACATCTTTATATCAAAGATGCCAACCCGCCAGGAGTCACTACTTCTATGTGATGAAACTTGGCCATAATCCTCTCAAAGCTGCAAAGCCTAGGCTGAATTTTAATATTCCAAATAACTGACCTTCTGCTCACACTTCTTTGTCAGTTTTCTGACTTGGAAAGTACTCACTGTTCTTCGTGTACCAACTACAAGCTGAAGCGCAAAAAGTGCTTCACATTTCCATATGAGGTCAACTGACGAAGTTGTTGAGGTGCAAACAACTTCGTCAGTCACTTTACTTCAGTGACCCGGTTTGAATCAGGTTTAGCTCCTGTCTGTAATTGTCAGACACATGAGCGGGTTTAGTCTGACGTAGCTGAGGAATCCCCTCTGAAATATTTTAACTCATGCAGCTTCATCTTATAACTTTCAATTAATAATTAAGCTTAAGTTTGGTGGTTGCTGTAGTTGTCAATGCTGTATTTCCTGGATCTTGAACTGTCAGCAAAGTAGGAATGTCTGATTCCAGACCCACCCCTCCTCATAGACGGACTAGTTGCTTGCGTGGGGCACCACATCGCACCGGGGGGGCACCAAGTCAGGTGGTGGTCATTGAGCGGTCCTGCAGTGTCAAAATAATTTGATCTCCAAGGCATATCGCTACTATCCAAGGCTCTGAAGGAGAAGTTCATCTGATCCGAGAGACAGTGGAGTCTGAAATATGACACGCCTCATCACTGGAGTCAGAGATTGTGGGTGCTCACAGCCGAACAATACGCAGCAACGGAACGGTAGTGACGGTCTTTATTGTCGTTCACTGATGTCTTGTTTACATTTTTTTCTGCTCTCTGAGTTCACTCCTGAAAAGGAATGGTAAACAGACAGTAAACGTTTGGTGGCCATATAAATTGGAACATATAATCAAATATCAATCTGTGTTTCGGACAATGGCTCTATCGTTGTTTTGTTTTGTTTTTTTAGCTTGATTACCTCATCATTTAAGAATAGTTTAATCTTCAACAGCGCCACATTACATAGGGAAAGAGCCGAAAGATCATACAATACATGTTGTTATTGTTGTCGATGATGAAGATAATATATTAAATTAATAGTTGTAAAGTACAAAAACATTGTTATTTTTGATATTCATTAAAACAATATTATCATAAATAATAGAACATTATTAGAACAAATAGCGTTAACAAAAACAACTGGTTACGGTTTGAATATATTTTTATATTTTTTATGCAGTTACTATTTCAGATTCTGTTATTTATTGTTCTTTGTCACCATAACTTATTCATTTGAGGTTAAAGTTACCTAAAGTTTCTTAACGTTGAAAGATGAAAGCTCTTTCTATTTTATATCATACTCATTATATTTATTTCATGTTAAAGCTGTTTTGTTTAGTAAAACATGTTTATTTTATTTTGTGGTCACCATTATAATTTTTTTTTTTTCATATGACTAAATACATTTTTCATTTAGTCATTTGTTAAATATACTTTTTTGTGCTCAACAACTTTAAATCAATATATTGTAATACAGTTTAAAACTTTTTTTTCAATACTGAGTATTGAAAAGGGGTTGAAGGATAATCAGGCATGTAGTCAGTGAACTCAGAGACACTGGATGAGGTAAGCAGGGGTCCTCAGTGTCTGGAGTTAATATTTTGTGCTGAAGAAGGGTTTGGTTTCAAGAACTGTTGATGAAGAAGAAGAAGAATCCTTTATTAGTCACATACAGCCATACACAGTACAACTATTTCTCTGCATTTGACCCATCCCTGAAAGCCCCTGTGAAGCACCTAGAGAGCTAGGATTTCAGGGTCTTGCTCTAGGACCCTATGACAAGTAGACCCTGGTGGGATTTGAACTGGCTACTGTATGATCTTCCCATTGGGAGACAACCACTCTACCCACTGAACCACAGCCGTCAAGGTTACTCCCTATCTGTAAATTAGAATTAATCTTTGCTCTGTATTTTAGGTTTTTTGTGCAGTGTTCTATTGTGTTTGTTGTGATTTATTACAATTACTGTAACTTGCGTATCTTTTGACCTCCGCCCAGGGACTGCAGATGAAAACTAAAACCATACATTATTGGTACGGTTGTGCACTGTCCCTGCTAAATAAAAACTAAAAAAATTAAAACAACTGACAACTGGATCTCCTTCATCAAGAGAAGACAAACAGTCTGATCCTTATTTAACAAATACTCAACGTTCATCCTTTTTAATAGCCACAATTCTTTTTACTATAATCCCATCCTGTAAAATCATAGAAAGTGAAAGAAGATGTGTCTGTAGACATTTAATGTCCTTTCACCTCAAATGTGAAGTTAGCGTACTAAAATGTTCTTCCAGGTTTGCTCTGAGCCCACTGTCCTAGCATTTTTAACGGCGTCCCAAGAAAAAGGGGTAACAAGGGGAACAGTCAATATCACATCTCCCCGGGTGCTTTCAGGGGATTTTTACTGCTCCTCAGCAATGGGACCAATGCAGGAAACTAATTTCTCTATCTGAAATGTCACCACTGTGGGAGAGATAAAAGCGTATCTAATCATTGCAAAACACATTCTTCTATGGATAAAAAACCTTCACATCTTTTTACCTTTGACCTTTTACTTTGCAATGCACCATATCCATGACAAGCTCAATTTGTTCTAGAATTCCCTGCTCCCTTTGTTCATATTATCAGTCAGCGTTCTCTTTCTAAGTCTCTCAGGGTATCCGTTTTACTGCAGAGAGGCTTCCTCGGAACACCAATGAGTTGCCTATACCGATTGGTAGAACTACCTTGGTATGTGGGAGAGAGATGACTAACTGTTTATGGGCCTCACAGTAACATATGCTAATGCATAAAATGAATGCCATTTCCCAGGAATTAGGAGCAATTAGTGCATCTTTGTCAAGCTGTCTCTTTAATTGAGTCGGTAGAGATAAATGGCTGTGCACTGAACAATAAGTGACTTTCAAACCATTGATTTGTCTCTATTCTCAGCTTAAAAATCACTGTTAATGGAGGACAAGGTGTCAGTGGTTATTTTGACCTTGTTTTTTTGGTTGTAGCTGAATAAAGCAGTTTAATTTCCAAACATTTGGAAAGTTTCTTAGCTGTAGTAGTATCAGCAGTAAACGCAAGAAAGTCAGATATAGACTACTTTAAGGCCAAGTGGTTGACAACACTCTGTATGAAGAATATAAATATATTAATATTTATAAAGCATCAAAGTATTGTCCGAATAATAGGCAATGTTTGGGTAGAAAATATGTAATTATAATAAAATGTTTAGCTGCTTAAGGGTCCTGGTATTGAACACGGTGCTGAATGCGTACATTCTCATGGCTAACTGAGACACTTGAATAAAAACTGCCATTGCCAAATTTATTACAACCCCATTTCAAAAACGTTAGCGTGCAGAGTACAATGATTTGGAGACTGTGCTTCGCAGACACACCACGATCAGAAGTGTTTCTGAGTCCATGTATTAATGTCTCTAATGTTCTATGTTCACATTACAAGATCAGATTTTGGCTCATCTTGATAGTTCACAATTCCTCATTCCAGTGACGTGTATGTAGCTCTAATGTGAAAGCGTCCGTCCTCTGGAACTGCCTGCATGCACACATTGATATGTTTTACTCATATGCCTCATAAATAAAAAACATCATCTATGTGAGACAACTCATGCAAATTAATGCTTGACCTTCTGCTCGAGAGGATGACAGCAGATTGTTTCATTTCTCATGTCTGGTCGTTTTGTACCCTGTGCCACCACTGCTGGCTGATGATAACAGTGTTGAACGCATGCATATATGCAGGCTTCAACCTGCAGGCTGCTCAACTGCTGCTGTTGTGTCTGCTGGTCAGCTGTTTGAGTGACAGCTTTTACTCATGAGGTCATCTGAACGAGACCTCCCTGGTCACGCACCTTACTACAGCTCTGTGACCGAAGCCTGGAAGACTCTGAGCTTCTCCCGTACTCCTTACCCCAGGCCGTGGATGTGGTTGTTTGAGAAGCCCTTTTTTTACAACGACTTACTGTTGACTTACTGACACCATGTTTTCTTCAGCTGCTGTAAGAAGCAAGGTTATTGGGCCTCCACCTAGTGAGTAAAATATTAACTATTAGAGTAAAACACGAGATAGATCTCCTCGAGTCAATTCATATGCACCAAATTTGTACTAAATTGGATCAAAGGTTGAGTAATTATGAGCCAAAAACTTTTGGAGATAAAGTTACCCCTTGTATCGTAAATGTAAAACCGACCTTTCCCAAAATCCACACAGTTCTTCACTTCACTAAGGTAAAGAAAATAGTCCATGAAATAGATTTTTAGTTATCAACAGTTAGAGTTAAGATCAAGGATCCGTGGACGTGAACGTGGCAATGACAATTCCATTATATCCCTGACTTTTTGGGAATATAACTACAAAACCTTACAAGGACATAGATGAAGAGGATAGCTGAGATGATGGGCAGAGTGTTGCCAAGCCTCATCGATGAGGTGTGACAGTCCCTTCCTGCTCCTCTCCGGATCAGAAAGAGAGCTGGTTCTGACTGACCAGTGGAGAGAGCAGCCTGCTCTTAACTCCAAAGACTTTAACACTTGGGAAGCAGCTGTACTCCAATTGTGTCAAAGTATTGAACCACCAAAGTATTGAACTGAGGTCATTGGCTCCTACTTTCCCCATAAAGGCAGCTGGTAGGTCTAAGCAGCCCAAATGAAAAACGGATGGACGACCTCCCTTGTATCTCTACAACTACCAAGATGGTCATTTGGAGAAAGAGAAAGAACCAGAAGTTAGGAGAAGCTTCAACTGTTTCATCTGAATAGTTTTCTCTATTCAGATGAAACTATCGCCAAGTTCTTTCTTTTGTTGAATTAGGGTCAGTTTAAATAGCCCCCATGTGAGCAAGGACCAAACCATTTGGTCTGGTTTACACAGGAAAAGTAAGAAGAAACAATGGAGAAGAGAAATTGTAAAACTAATAATATTTCTTTCACAGTAGACATTTTTCTTATTAGTTCAGCTCAAATGCAGACTAACTTGGAGGCAGGGGTATTAATGAGCTGTAATGCAGCTAATTGGGGAAGATAGGGATGATTTGGCTTCACTTCTGGGGACCTGTCCAACTGTCCATAATTATCTATTTCAATAATGAAAGTTTATTTGAATTATGTTCCTGTCTTTACATTAACCGAAGCATGGATTCATAAAAGTGACTGAAGTCGATGAGGTAACGCATCAAACATATTATCTTTATTACTTCTGCCAACAAGAGTTTGAGGAGGCCAAAAGGTTGATGACAGATTTCATTGTAATTTTGTGTAAAGGTGGATTTTTGAGCAAGGTAGGGTCGATTAAACTTTGAGGTGGATGTTGGTACAAAGGCAGATTCCAGATCACATTTAAACCTTTTTTTTAAGAAAATTATTAATTTATGCATGGCCTCCCAAATTATTTTGGCAATCAGGGTTTGTTGTAATACTAATCCTTCTTTGTCTTATATGAAGGTCCTTTAATATGTTGAAAGTTATTTCTAATATTATGTCTTTGTACGTTTAATTCTGTTTTACTATATTCTAGTGAAGAGTTTGCATGTTCGCCCTGTTGGTGACTCTAAATTGCTCGTAGGTGTGAATGAGAGAATGAATAGTTGTTTGTCTCTAAGTGTCGTTCCTGTGATAAACTGGCAAATTGTTCAGGGCACCTCTCGCCAAATGTCAGCTGGGATAGGCCTGCGCCCCCCCCCTAAAGCATGAAAAGGATAAGTGGTTGCAAAAAATGAAGAGTGAACCTAGATGGTCAAATCAGTCTGCATTTCAAGACATTTGATTTAAATGTTGCAGAAGAATAATGTATTCACCTCGGAGAGAATTTTTTTTACCTGTTTTTCAGAATTGACGGCATAATTATCTTACTGATTTGGAAACAAAAGAAAGCATCATTTTTATGGGATTGATAATTTAAGTTTTGTTGCACAGGCACCTTTTGACGTTACGGTTGCTCAGATGGCAAGATAATTTGGATATGGACATCCCAGAGTTTCTCCAGGATCAGTTCAACCAATTTGGCATGACTCAGAGGTATGAGATGATGCATCTTGCATTCATTCAGGCTCCAAGAGACAATCTGCCAATTGCTGTAAAAACAAATATCTCATTAATTGGGAAAGATACTAAGGCTCTGTTTTTGTCTGAATTTATGTGATAATTATTTCTAAAAACTGGGCTTTTTCCTCAAGTGATTGCATCGCTCTTCTCCCTTAAAACTGAGGGGCAGGCATTGATTCATGCAATGCACTGAAATATATTACAGTCTTTTATCGCTTTGTCATGCAGCCTAGGCAGCCATGACACTTAATACGGATAAATAGCATAATTATCACTTCCGTCTCTCACAGCTCACCCGTCTGTTGATTGTCTGCCAGATCCATCACACACACACAAACACAGGAAACCATACATTCCAACGAACAAACTGTTCATATGTTTAGTATGTATCCATCATTGTGGTGTGATTTAGTGCAGAACCATGGCTGGTTTACCGAACTGTGGGCGAGTTCATATTAGATTGCCCGCTGAAGTGCGCCAGATTGTGTTAAGTCAGTCTCTTCATTCATCTATGCTCATGCTCTTTGAGCCTCCATCATGAGCCGGTAGGGACTGGAGAGTGGGGGACAGGACCCAAGAGAGCAAGAGAGGGGAAGAGGCGAAATGGATGAAGTTCCCCCTCATCCATTTCTCTTTTGAGAAAGGGAGCAGGGAAAAGATTCGGAGCGTGGAACGAGGAACAGGCAAAAAAAACTTAAACTGGAAAAGGAGATAAATGGGAGAAATCAGAAACATTCACAAAGTGGAACAAAAAAAAATCCAGCAGCAGAATGTCACATCTAATGATGTAATTACTTCTTTGGGTCCCTATATGCGATTAACTACATTGTTATTTCAACATTTGTTTCGGGCTTTACAGCCTGCAGCTCCTTCTGTAAGAGCAACACGGACAAAACAAGAGCTAATGAAATGAAACGGCATGCCATGTACAATAAGTAGCAGCAGCCACACTAACAAGGCTCTATGCTAATGAGATGGTGGATATGAGTGGATTCCCATACACACACACATACACACACCACCACCTCAATGTGCGACACATCATCACACCCTTTTTAAGCATTACCAAGTGTCGGTCGCTATAGCAACAGTGTGATTTATTTCCCAATTAAGAACTAGTGAACCTGCTTACTTATAACCAATGGCAACACTCTGCATATAAATGATCTTCAAGCGTAATTCACACTATTGGCCATTATGAACAAAGCAAAATCGCCATCTCGCATCTCCCAAACGTGCAAACTTTTGAGTTCACTTGTTTGCAAGATTATTGAGCAAGAGCAAATATTCTCTCTTCATTTTTTTTCAAAGTCTAGCAGGCAATTAATGCTTTTTGGAAAAAGAATGAAATTCAGTGGGCTTTGCACCCAATAACAAACGTTTTAATCCATCTAGCTCAAAATGAAGATTAACAATACACGGATGGATGGGAGTCAGCGGGCAGGTGGGAATGTATTGGAAACAATTAGGCAAACACTCATGATTTATATACTGTGTTGATAACAGAGAGAGCTTCATTTACTTTCTTCCCGTCATGCTGATCTCATTTGTTTCTAATGTTTATGCGCTGATAACATATGAATCCAATTCCTTCTCGCGACATAAATCGAGCAGCAGCTGCGCTCATCCTTACATTTATCTGCGTGTGTGCTGGTGTGGCTGGGGGCAGTGTGTATGTGAGCACATAAAGTAAAAGTAATTGTTAATTATTAACTCTAACCACATGCATGTATTAGCGCTGATTCATGAACATGAAGGCCAGCTCTGCTTCGAGTAGATTATACTCCCTTTTTTTTTTTCATTTGTTGGTGCGTGTGCAATTTGTCTTCATGTTTACAAGAAAAATGTTTGCATATCTATGGATGTGCACATGGAGAAAAAAAAAACCCTGGTTGCCCAAATTTGCAAATGGTTTTCTAACATTCTCCTGTGATGAACTCCCCTGTCCCTCTTTCTTTTCTTTTTTTTAATTTTACCACCATTCTCTCCCTCTTTCTTACACAGGAGTATTGAGGCCAGGCATAAAAAAAAATGAGAGGGGGAAGATTATTTTTTTCATATTTCCTTTTGAGAAAAAAGTCAAAATGTCAAGAATAAAATCGACCTAAATCAGAAAATTTATTATTTTATTCTATATTTCGAGAATAAAGTTGAAATATGGATTTGTATGAAAAGCTAGAGCTTGTCATACGAATCTTGTTAATCTTGATAATCTTGGTAATCTTGGAATCTTGGTAATATCGTCTTCGAATCAAAAATTTACTCAATCGGTTCTGTCCTTTCTGGTTCCTCCACTCTACCTATCCAGTCTGCTTACTCACAGTTTGAGATCTCCAAGGCACTAAAGTGCTTCCCAGAAATCTCACAGCAAGAGGTTGAGTTTATCATCAGGACGATGAAACCCTCCATCTGTGCCATCGACCCCTTTCCTACAGCCCTGGTGAAAACTAACATCTCCTCCATCAGTCCCCTGATCACCGCTGTAATAAACCAATCCCTCCAGGCTGGCTTTGTTCCATATGCCCTAAAAGCTGCTATAATCAGACCACTCAAAAACCTACTCTCCATCCAGAAGTTTTTGCTAATTACAGGCCCATTTCCAAACTCCCATTCCTCTCCAAAGTACTGGAAAAAGTAGTTGCTGCCCACCTCCAGTACCACCTCAAATACAAAAACCTCTTTGAAACCTTTCAGTCTGGTTTTGCTCCACCCACAGCACAGAAACAGCTCTGCTTAGAGTCACAAATGACCTACGGATGGCAGCAGATGCTGGTTCACCTTCCCTCCTGATTCTCCTTGATTTTTCTGCTGCCTTCAACATAGTTGACCATGGAATACTTCTACACCGCCTACATCATATCGCAGCCTCTCCATCCTCATCGTCATCTCCCCTGTTAACTCTCCACGCTTGTCTGGAGGAGATAAAGGTGTGGATGAAAAACAACTTTCTCCAGTTGAACAGCTCCAAAACCGAAGCTATTTTAATTGGCACCCCACATCAGACCCAG
>VRLP01006295.1:0-27500 GCA_009660295.1 Lophius piscatorius
TCAGAGGGACAGTCCAGGTTAGACGTCCTGGAGACAAAGTCAGAGAGGACAGACTGAGATGGTTCTGACCCGTGAAGAGGAGGGATAGTGGATCTACTGGTAGAAGGATGCTGGAGATGGAGAAGGAGGTTTGTGTTTGCGTGTTTATCTGCCTGTTGTCAGGATTACACAAATACCTCTTGACTGGTTTTCATGAAACTTGGAGGGTCGGACAGACAAGAACCAATTCAAACATTATTATTAAACACACATCCTTCAAGATTAAGAGAGACGACTCTGTAAATATTTGAAATTACACAAATGTAATACTTTCCACCGTTGAAGCTCTTCTCACCTGAGAACCTCCTCAACCTGAAATCCTTTGTTTCGGCCGAGCTGCGAGAGGAAATCTCTCCTACTGGATCCCATCTTTCTCTCCAGCAGAAACAGAACCACATGAGGGAACCGGTTCGCTCCACCGCACTCATTCCCGGTGCTGCCGGTGCGCGGCGGGACGACTTTTCTTCGCTTTAATGGCATCATGTTGGCGTCAGTACGAAGTTAAATTATCCATGAGACGATTAAGAAACTAGATATTTCATTAATTGGACTAGCTTGTTACCATGCTGACGTCATCCAGATCTTCTGTCGCTAATTCACTTTTATAACGCTTCTTATAAATACATTTAAATATTATAAATGTGTCGATAAAACAGATTAATATGCGCTTAATCTGTCTAACGTAGAGATATTCACATTCAGATGTACGTTAAAGGAAAACTTAAATGCATTAATTAGACCGGATGCAGCTTTTGCGCCGGCTCTACCTGTGCGTCACAAAAATAGTTCCGACTGGAAACAGTGAGCGATTTGCGCTTCTCTCGTCTACGGAAGCCCATTTCTGTCAAACAAAGGAATAAAGATATAAATTTAACTGTTTAAAAAAGTAGTCATGATCAAAATAAATCCAATAAATTTATAATATAATATATTTTAAAATAATAGAATAGAATAGAATAGAAAATACTAGGATATGATGTGATATAATATAATATATATTATATTATATTATATTATATTATATTATATTATATTATATTATATTGTATCGTAAACATCACATTATCTTTGGTAGACAGAGTTATTGTTGTAACCATGGTGACGCGGGGAACGTTAAAGAATCAGTAGAGTTATATAAAGTTATGGACTGGAGAATAAAGTTTCCTAGAGTGTTATAAAGTCTTTGGGGACAGCGTGTCCTCGTGTCTCTCTCTCCTCCCTCTGATCATATGACTCCTGCTCACTTCCTCAAACCTTCGCTCTGACCGCGTGCGCGTGTCACGCTCCTATTTCAACGACCCTCCTCCTCGGAGCAGGAAGCGCAGCCAGCTGAGAGTGTTTACCCTGCAAGGAAGGAGATCGACTCATGGCAGGTCTGATGATGGGATCAGGAGAGACCGGGATCCGGCACACAGGAGCGGGACACCCTGCTGCGCTCGCGCTGCTCACGCTCCTCACCTGCTGCGTCAGGTGCGTGGAACCAGCACCGAACTCCAAGCCGAGCAACATCATCCTGATCGTCGTCGACGACCAGGATATCGAGCTGGGGGGGATGGTGAGTGGACCCTCTTGGGTTAATCATCACCTGTGTTCACCTGTAGGAGCTCCTTGACGCACCTGTGAGAAAAAGAGTAACATCAAATAAACATTCTAAGAGGTTTCCTGTAGAGTCTGAGTCAAACAGAAGTTTGAATCTGTGCCGAGGAGCTCTCGGGTCAGCACCACCTCTGGAGTCTCCAGGACTCTTAAACATCACCTGAACACAGAATCAGAGTACTGAGGTATTTGTACTTTACTCGATTACTTCAGCTGTTACCCCCTTAAATCTTTCACTCCACCGCGTCTCAGAGGGACATAGTGCCCTCATTGTTATTACATTGGTGGAAAGTAACTAAGTACTTGAGTCAAGTACTGTACTTAAGTACAAAAGTTGTGTATTTCCATTTTATGATACTTTATTCCTCCTCACATCTCAGAGACAAATAAACGACGGTCTTCTACTCTGTTACATTAGTCTGCCAGCTTTAGTTACTAGTTACTTCTTAGATTACATTTGAGCTGCCTGAGGAGGAGCACCAGCTCCGGCAAGAACCTCCGCCTGGACTCAGTGGAGACCGTGATTGACAGGAGGATGATCACATGATCACCAAACCTGACGATGTCCCTCCTCCCTCTGAGACGGAGACAGATGCACGGAGGAACGTTTCTTAAGCCACGCCCAGTGAACCTGTCACCATCAGGTCCAATATAATCATAAGTGTGAGGCAGAACCAGCGGCCCAATACTGTGTAGATCCACATTCTGCTGCCAAAGCAGCTCCGACCCGTTGAGTTCTGGACTCCAGCGTGTAGGACCCAAGGTTTCCCAGAGAGCAGAACATGGACCGCCTTCTTCCCATGATGCATCCTGGTGCCATCTCTCCCCCAGGTAAGTTAGGCGCACCCACCCATCCGTCCACATGGTGTAAAAGAAAACGCGGTTCTACAGAAGGACCAGCTTCTTCCACTGCTCCATGGTCCAGTTCTGATGCTGGACCCGCTGTAAACTACTGTAGGAGTTTTCAGCAGCCGACAGGGGTCAGAGGTCACTCTGACCAGACTATGGCTACTCAGTCCCACACTCAGCACTCTGTGATGTCACTGTGTTGTCACTGTGTGATCAGACCCCTTTCTATCAGAACCAGCATTAAACTTATATGACAGGTAACCATGGTAACCAGATACTCAGTGCTGCTGTCATGTCACCTGTCAGTGGTTGTAATGTTATGGCTGTGTGTTTATTGTCTTCATCTTCACTTCTGTCCTGCAGACGCCGATGAAGAAAACTAAAACCTTCATAGGAGACGAAGGAGCGACTTTTGTCAATGCAGTGAGTACAAATACTCAAATATTTATACTTCAAATACTGCTACTACCTATACTTGAAATACTGCTCCTACAAATACTCAGATACTGCTACTACAAATACTGCTACTACATATACTTCAAATACTGCTCCTACAAATACTCAAATACTGCTACTACAAATACTCAAATACTGCTACTACATATACTTCAAATACTGCTCCTACAAATACTCAAATACTGCTCCTACAAATACTGCTACTACAAATACTCAAATACTGCTACTACTTATACTTAACATACTGCTCCTACAAATACTCAGGTGTTAAGATGTTCAGGTGATCAGGTGACTGATGTTCAGGTGACAGGTGATCAGATGTTAAGATGTTCAGGTGATCAGGTGACTGATGTTCAGGTGACAGGTGATCAGGTGACGGATGTTAAGATGTTCAGGTGATCAGATGATCAGGTGACGGATCATCAGGTGATCAGATGCTCAGCTGAAGGGTGATAACAGATGTTAAGGTGATCAGGTGACGGATGATAACAGATGTTCAGGTGATCAGGTGACGGGCGATCAGGTGACGGATGATAACCTATGAACTCTCTGACGTCGTGTAAAAGTTTCCTGAAAGTAGAAGAATGCATCGGTTTCTCTGCTCCTGATGACACCTCACAGTCAGACACCCATGGGTGACACATCCTCCTCACGCTCCTTTCATCATCACATCTTTCCCCCCGTCTCTTCCTCTATCCTCCTCCCCCTCTGTCGCCGCTCTGGCTTCCTTCCTGTGTGAAGTTCACAGTCACGGCGCTGTGCTGCCCCAGCAGAAGCAGCATCCTGACCGGGCTCTACCCCCACAACCACCTGGTGAGAAACAACTCGCTGTCTGGGAACTGCTCCAGCCCCCAGTGGCAGAAAGGCCCCGAGATGGACGCCTTCCCCTTCTACCTCAACAAGCAGAAGTACCAGACCTTCTTCGCTGGGAAGTACCTCAACCAGGTGAGAGGATTGGCCATCAGCACTTCCTGTTCTGGGTTTGGTGGGGTTTCCTTTAAAGGGGCTCATTCTCCTCTCAAACGTACGAACGGCGCCGCCTGATCCCGTGGGTCCTATATGTCGACCTCGGTACGTCCACCAGATGGCAGCAAAGGGTCAAAGGTGAACAGCATTCTAAACGGCTCCATTAGAGGAGGTCACGATAATATTCTTCTTCTTTTCTTTGAATAAACTTTATTCACATAAGAACATTTTACAGAGCAAGAATGGTCGTTATCACAAATATGAAAATCATTATAATATTTTTAACATTTAACCAGTTTACAAATTTACTGGTTTGAAATCAAAACAGAGTCAAACTTTCAGTCTTTGTTTTCTATCGGTCCAGGACCACTGAGCGTATGTGTCAATCAAACAGGTGGGCGGGACTTCGTTAAAGTTGGACAGATTTTCACACCAAGAACTCATAAATGAAAATTTGTCATTTTTGAGTTTTGGTGTGTTTCCGTCTTGAATTTTACAGACGGTCCCTGAGCCCTCCGCTCACAGAGACGGTTATTTATCCAGCAGAGAGGACGGCGGCGTTTGATGAAAACATCTCATGGTGTCACATGATGGCGTGGTTCGTGTTGAGGAAACTTAACACTTATAAGTTCCTGAGCCAAGTCGGTTTCAGCGCCACCACCAGGTTCTGTTAGACGGTTACGACTGGTGTGGTTTTATCCACCAAACAGGAAGTGATGGAGGCATCCAAAGAAAGAGAAGATCTCAGCTCACCACTGACCTTCATGTCTGTCCTTCTGCCATCAGTACGGTCAGAAAGATGCAGGGGGTGTGGCCTATATTCCACCTGGCTGGGACCAGTGGCATGCATTGGTGAGCCTCACACACACATATTATACACACATATATTACACACACACACATATATTACACACACACATATATTACACACACACATATATTACACACACATATATTACACACACACACATATTACACACACATATATTACACACACACATATATTACACACACATATATTACACACACATATATTACACACACACACATATTACACACACACATATATTACACACACACACATATTACACACACACATATATTACACACACATATATTACACACACACACATATATTATACACACATATTACACACACACACACATATTACACACACACATATATTACACACACATATATTACACAAATATTAACATACACATATTACACGCACACACATATTACCCACACACACACACACACACACACACACACACAGTCCTGTGCTCAGTCTCTTCTCCACGTGAACATTCCAGGTGGGGAACTCCAAGTACTACAACTACACACTCTCTGTAAACGGGGTGCAGGAGACTCACGGCGGCGTCTACGAGGAAGACTACCTCACCGACCTGATGGTGAGTAAGAATGTGTGTGAGGTCACGCCGACTTTTCTTCCACCAGATCAGCTGCTGGCACAGAAACGAGAAACATTTAGTTCATCTTCTCTGAGGGCCGTCAGCCATAACATTATGACCACTGGCAGGGGAAGTCAGAATCTGATTGATTATCTGGTTACCGTGGTAACCCGCCAGTGGGCGGGATGAAGTGTAACACAGTAATAATAAGTCACATCAAACAATTCTGAAATGATTAAAGTGAATTCATAAAAGATGAGCGATAATGAAGAAAGACAAGACGGTGAATAGATGGGAGGAGGAGGAGGAGGAGGATGGAAAGAGGTCGATAAAAGTATTCCATTCATAAAAGAACCATCAGTTCTGATGTTTAGTGGAGAACCGAAGCCTCTCTGTTTTAAGAAACGTCTTCAAGTCACAAAGAGACGGTAGGAGGCTCAGCGGACTTCATCCTTTCCTAGAACCGCTTCTCCGGTTCTGGGACGCGGGATGGGGGCTGGAACCAATCCCATCTGAGCTGGGCGAGGACACCCTGGACAAGACGCCCGTTCACGCTTTCATCCACACCTCAGAGTCACCAGAGCGCTAATAAAGTTCATGCTGGTTCTGATAGAAAGGTGTTTACAACACACAGTGACATCACTCTGACATCACAGTGACATCACTCTGACATCACAGAGATGTTTTAGCATCAAGAGAGGACTTAGACGATATCAGGCAGGCGGTTCTAATGTTTTGGCTGATTGGAGTAGGTGCTTCATGTCCTCAGCTGCTGCTGTGCAGCATCAGGTGACAGACGCGTGGCTCCACCTTCATCGGGTTCATGAGAGCTGGACTTCCTCCTGTTCTCAACAGCAGGGCGGTTCTGAGATTGACCCAGATGGTTCTTGAACCTTGAGGCAACAAACAAAACCAAATCCAAATGTGTTTTAAGAGAAGGGACGGGGGCGGAGCCTGGTTCACACGGACCCAGTTGGTGTCATAGAACCTTTTTGGTTCCGTAAATGAAGTGATTGTTTCGACTGTGTTGGTTCTGGTCGTGTTATTTAACTTTTATTCATCTGTATCTGAGGTAGAGTGAGTTGGACTGATTGACGAGTGTTTGGCCCCATGTGACTGTTTGTTGGTTCACGACTCCTCTGGATCAGTACCGCTCACTAACCGTTGGTGTTGTTTTTGTCCCGACATCTCATCCAGGATGGGACTGGAACCAACACCCTGCTGGTTCCGGTCTCTGTGTGTTTCATCAAACATAAGTGCAACATTAACCAGTCTCTGTTCTGTTATCCAGCTGAACCGGTCTCTGAAGTTCTTGGACCAACGGAGCCCTCAGCATCCTTTCTTCCTACTGCTGTGTCCTCCGGCCCCTCACTCGCCCTGGACGGCGGCGCCGCAGTACCAGAAAGAGTTCAGCGACGTCAAAGCGCCGCGAGACGGAAGCTTCGACAAACCGGGTCAGGTGAGCTCACACCGACGTCTGACGTTAGGACCGTTCTGAGAGGATTTAAAACCGGTCCAAGACTACACCGACGGTTAGAGCAGCTGAGAGAGACCGGTGCCGTGAGAAGAGGGAGGGGCCGAGGGCGGAGCTCTGGAGGAGATCAAAGAGTTGGCGAGGCTTTGATCTGAGAGTTCTGCTGAATTATTAGGGTTTATTTCTGGCATATTAAAGCGTGAGAGAATTATCAAACATAATTCATTCAACTTAAATTCATTAATTAGTTAAATTAATTCAACTTAGTACAACAAACATGTTTCACCAGACGGTGGCGCTGGTCTGGTCAGAATGAAATACAATCTTTCATCATGACATCGTTTTCTGAGTCTGATTTATTTCATTTATTAAATCAATAAGACATTAAGTAAAAAAAAATGACCAAGAGATAAATATTAATATTTATATATATAATTACCTTTATGTATTATAAGTATATTTCTCTCTTGGTGAGGACATCAAAGGCTTTAAGATCAATCAGCCAAGAATTAAGATGAGGTAAAGAACATCAAAATGTTTTTATACAGTATTTACGCCTGACTTGTTGTTGTTGTTTATATTGGACTTTAAAGCGGGCCTCTGTGGGTTTCAGGACAAACACTGGTTGCTGCGTCAGCCCACCAACCCGATGCCGGCCAGCTCCGTCTCCTTCCTGGATGACGCCTACAGGAGGAGGTACCGTTTGGACCGCCGGTCCGCTCAGATGAAAAAACTCATTAACATGTTTCTCCTGTTGTCTGACAGAAACGGTAAATGTCGTATTTCTGCTACGGTCTGGGTTCCGACCCGTATCCGTCTGTCGGTTACTTTGGACTGCATTCAAGGTCCAGTGACGTCACAATGTGGCCATTGCTGCTTTGATCCTTTGACTCCTTTCATGTTCTTTTGGGGGGTGGAGCTAGGTGCTCGGTGGGCTGATCAGAGACGCTGAAGTGGAAGGCGCAGGAAACGAGTGGCCACAGAGTATGTGAGAGATGCTCAGAGAGTTTGTTGGGGTTGTCAGTAGATTTAGAGGCTGGCAGTAACTCAAACTTTATGGAGGAACCTGCAGGAAGTTTCCCGTAACCTCGGGTTCTGTTGGGCCTTGTTCCTTTGATGTGTTCTACTGGAGAGGAGTTCTTTGCTGGTTCTGGGGCGGTGACTCAGGCGAGTGTGAGAACCTCCAGATGTTGACGGATGTTGGGTTTCTGGGGTTCAGGTGGCAGACCCTGCTGTCAGTGGACGACATGGTGGAGATGCTGGTCCAGAAGCTGGAGGGTTTGAAGGAGCTGAACAACACCTACATCTTCTACACGTCGGACAACGGCTACCACACAGGTCCGACCTCCGGTCCTCCTCAGGTGACCCGACCGCCTCCCGCTTCCTGTTTAACCACCTGTCGCCACCGTTCTCAGGTCAGTTCTCTCTCCCCATCGACAAGAGGCAGCTGTACGAGTTTGACATCAGGATCCCGCTCCTGGTCCGCGGTCCCGGTATCGACCCGAAGAAGACGCTGCAGGTCAGCGACAGCGAGGCTTTCTGGTAAGAGATGTTGTGAGGATGTTCTTTTAATGGCCGTCTCCGGACCTCCTGCAGGCTCCGGTGCTGAACATCGACCTGGCTCCCACCATCCTGGACATTTCCGGTTTCAACCTGTCGACGGTGAACATGGACGGACAGTCCTTCCTCCCTCAGATGGTCAGGTCATCCTCACACCTTTCCTCATGTCCGTCTTCCCGCGTCTCTGAAGCTGATCTTAGATTCTCCGTCCTTCAGGCTCCGTCTCTGAGGAACGGAACGGCACGGCCATTTTTCCTGGTAGAATACACCGGAGAGGGAACGCCAACCGCCGATCCCGCCTGTCCCAAACTGGGTCCCGGAGTCTCTGTGAGTGTCTGTCAGTCTGTCCCTCATCTGAGGATGTCTTCACACTAACAGAGCTGCTACTTTGACCTTCTCCACTGCTGAGCAGCTTGTCTTTCAACCGTAGGGTGGAGTAGAAGTAAACGGATGTAGTGAAGTACTACTAGTACATGAGTAAATACTTGTGTACTGTAGTTTTACGTCAGACTTTAGTTTGGTCTCAAACACCAAGGCGGCGGTTCTAGACCGACTGCTGGCTTCCAGACTCTTCCTGGTTCTTTCCAGTTGATGACGTGTTCAGTAAGTGAGAACCTGTTCAACCCGATCCAGTAGTTGGCACCGGTGTCTCCACACCGACACCAGCGTACAAGAACTCTGATAAACCTTCATGACGACAGGAAGGACTTTTGGTTCCTGACTAAAACAACAAACGAGTTCTGGTACCTCAGCGGTTTCATTAATCCGGGGTCGGGTCGTGGTTCTCCGGATGTCCATCTGGTCCTCCTGAGGGATCCGGAGGACCAGGTTAGATGTAATTCCTCCGGTGAGTTCTGGACCCTGAGTTCTCCTCTTAATTCCCTCCAAACGAGGCACCAAGAGGCTTCCAGAACCACCGTGCCCGGTGAACGAGATCCTGAAGCTAACGCTAAGGTTGAGCCCCGCCCCCCCGACGGAGAAAGATGATGTCGCGACCCTCGGAGAAACGTGGAACCAAGAATGACCTCAGGCTCATCAGAAGGTTCTGATGCCTGGGTCGCTCCTGATTCTGATCATGGTCCACTACCACAGAATCGCATCACCTGCAAACAGCATTAATGGATCTCTGAGACTCTTGAACCGGACCCCCTTCCCTTAAAGTCAAGGATCAAAGACAAGGGGAGTCCAACACCCACTGAACACGTGTAACGGACATAATCCTCACTCTGATACCGGATGGCTCACGGCGCCGCCTCGGTACCAGATTGTCAGCGGAAGACCACAAAGTATTTGTTGTTGGTTATTAAACGGGCTGAACCTGAAAAACCTGCCGTCTATGATACCGGACTTTCCTTAGGAGGAACTACATTCCTCAGGTCCATTATGGCGGTCAGACCTGCAGCTGTGGTTCCGCCTGCCCTCGGGTCACATGACTCCAGTGACTTGTGACGATGATGACAATGGGAGCTTCGTCTCATTGGCCTGTACTGTAACTAAAAGTCAGAACCTCTGAGGAGGGACACCATCAGGTCCAGGTTTATAGTCTTGAGGTTTTGTCCTTTTCAAATTTCACTTCTTTCTTCTTCTGTTATCTTTTTATAACGGCGCCGCCGCCACCAGCTTGGTCCGTTGGTTCTGCTGCGTTTCATCCGTATAACTCCAAAGACCTGCTCTGATTATGACATCATTCAGGGTCCGGACGGAAGACTCTCTACATCCTTAAAGTTGACCTTAAACGGGCCTTGACCCAATCAGCAAAACATCAGCGTCAGTCAGGCGCCATCATTTATTGGTCTGACCTCTAACTGGACGTTTGACTCCCTTCAGGAATGTTTCCCGGACTGCGTGTGCGAAGACGCCTACAACAACACCTACGCCTGCGTCAGGACGCTGGACGGCCAACAGAACCTGCAGTACTGCGAGTTTGCAGACGGCGAGGTACGTCACTGATGTAGCGCCGAGTCCGTCTGTGATGTCGGCCGTGAGGCTCAGCGTCTGCTCTTCTGTCTGCTCAGTCCTTCGTAGAGGTGTACAACCTGACCACGGACCCCCACCAGCTGGAGAACATCGTGAAGAAGGTGGATCCGGCCGTCCTGCAGGCCATGAACCAGCGCCTCATAAAGCTCCAGTCCTGCCAGGGCGACAGCTGCAGAGACGCCACCCAACGGCGGCGCCCCGGGAACGCTTCACCGCGAGTATGAGGGACGGAGCGAGCTTTGATGTTTCGACTGTGAATTTGTGGCGAGGCTCAGAAGGAAAGGTACCGGTGGTCCAACTAAAGATGTTCTTTCACGAAAATGACCCCCCCCCCCCATGGTCACTGCTGGACCATGTGACCATGTGACTTACCGTCACCGCGGTAACAGCGACGACAATCCTCCGCTCACATTGAACGCAAAGTAAATCTTCGCTTCACTTCTGTCTCTAAAGTCGCCGGAATCTTAAGCTTAAATTAGCATGTAGCCTAGCATGTCTCCATTCTGCTGCTAATAGCATGGCTAATTCTAGGTCTGCCCCCGTAAAGATTTAGTATTAAAGTTTGTATCGAAGGAATAGTTTGTCGTTGTAGGAAATACTTTATCCTTGTTTACCAGTTGTTGGTTTTCAGATTGATACACTCTTAATGTCCGACGCTTAAAAGAAGCTAAAGTATACAAACATTTAGCTAAACCTAAGCTTTTTCTGTCCAAAAGCGTTTTCTGCCTCATCTTTGCTAAAAGTTAAATAAGAGGAATGTTCATAGTCTGTTTATTTTATATATAAATGGAGCCGCTATGAGGTTAGCTTAAGTTAGCGCGTAGCCTGCTTCCATTATATTAACTCAAATAGTAAATTCCACAATAAAGACTTCTTTAAGATCAAAGGAATAGTTAACCGCTTCGGTAAACACAATTATTTTCATTCTTGCCCATTATCAGTTTTCAGATCGACGCCCGTTTATGTTTGTCTGCTAAACGTGACGCTACATCCAGGAGATGGTTAGCGATACCTTAGCTTAAGAATGCTTTTGTAGTCTTTCTCGTAGGGTTAGGGTTACAAAATGTGCTTTTTCCTCTTTTCTGCTGAAAGTCTAACGAGATTACTATCTGAAACTAGCTAAAACTAGCTTAAATTAGCATAAAGTAATACTGATGTAATAACGTAACAATTGGCAGGAAAAGTGTTTATTTCATTTTAAAGGGAAAAGTTATCCACTTTGGGAAGTTCAGTTTTTTTATAGCCAATTATTGATCTGCATGCTAAACATGAAGCTAAACGGCCAGGTGACAGCTATCTTAGATTAGCACTATGTTTTTTATCCGTACAAAAGAAGCATACATTTCTCATCTTGGCTTTTTTAATGAGGGTTTAATGAATAGAAGATATATTATTCTTAAGTTTTGTACGTGGGCAGCGCCTGTTTAAATGAGCTTTGCATAAAAAATGGAATTAGCCTGGCTACAATGCTAACAAATCCAAACGGTAGCATCTGATAAAGTATTTTAATAGAAAATTAAATCTTGTTTTATTGAAACAAAGTTGAGTGTAATGACTTTAATTAGTTCCTGAAAGGTGTAACCGGCATAAAAGGAAACGCTGAGGTTGGATTTTTAGGCTTTTGTAGTTTTACACCTGTTTTTTTTTGGGAACGTCCAGCAGAAAGGAACTTTGTTCCCTCAAACCAAACCTGACTATCTGGATTATCGCCGGTACCCGTCCTCCTGACACCGCCCCAAACGTCCGGTGTGAAAGAGAGATTTTTCTGAGCTGTGCTCATCTTACAGGTTTATTTTATTCTATATAAATTTAAGATGAACTCTATTTTCTGTTGTTTTCCTGCTTGTGAACCGCACTAAAGATTCCTCCAGTGTTCCCAGAATGTTTTACAAATGTGGTTCTTGTTCTTACTCCGCCAGCCAGAAGTTTACAGTCGCTGTGATAAACCCACTCATCTCTACGGAACAATTCAATATTTTGGGAACCAAGATTGTTGCCTCTCAGGTTTTAGTTTGATAAGGCCATAAAACTGCGGCCTGCTAGCTTAGCTTAGCACAAAAACTGCATGAAAGGAAGTTTATATAGGGGATAAAGTGAACCGAATGAGCGAATTTCCAAAATGATTTTTGTGACGCTTCTCCCTGCCTGAGATCTGTATGGTAACATTTACAGAATGTAAGAAGTGTTTCTTCCATTTAATCCCTAAACATCCTGATATTTAACACGTTGAATCCGTCCCTGGAACTATAGAGTCCTAAAGAGAACTGGTAAATGTTGCGTACATCATGTTTTATGTTAGATATGTTGAATTATGTGTCCCCGGCGTTTACAAACTGCAGGATTCTAACTTCACTATGTTTAAGGATTTGCGTGACTCAGCATAAAATCAGCCGTGTGGGCTAAGCTAAGCTAGCATCAAGCGACAATCTTCACATCCAGACTTCCCAAAATGTCAGTGTCCCTTTAAGGCGATTGTAAGTAGAAAACAGCTGAACGAAGGTTTGAGACGGAACAGAAGAGGTGAGCAGAAAACGTCTTTAGTTTGTCACATTAAAATGACGCACATATTTTTAAAAATCCTGACAATGACGCTTGATATAATCTCCGATTCAAGTTTTTTCTTGTAACAGTGATGAATGGAGGGAAAGTGGCCGCGCTCTAACCTCAGGTGCCTCTTTTCTACCTGAATGTATCTGTGATGAAACTGGTTGAAAATAAAGATTTAAAGTTTTCCTCGAATCCTCACTGAGCAAATGTTTCCTTTACCCCAAGAACCTTCATGCATGAAAAATAACCGGCTCATTTTCTCCATCTTTGGTTCCTTGTTGGATAAAGTCAGGTGTTTTTAAAACCACCTGGTGCAGAGGGGGCGGGGCTTATATTCATCGTGCTTTTATTTTGGTACTTCCACTAACGTCAGTGTAAATCTGCATATTTTAAAAACATTTAGTTCCACGTTTAGATTTAGATGTAGTTTTAACATATATATGTAACATTTAGATATAGATTTATCATTTGGAGTTAAATGTGGCAAACTATTGCTGTTAAAATAAAATGTTCTATGTATATATTAAAGAGTTAAAATGAACTATTTCATAAAAACCTTCTGGACTATTTTAAGTCACTTCCTCGTTCTGTGACTCACTTTTCCTCCGGTGGAATGAACTCCCTGAAGGCCTCCAGCAGGATGAGGCTCCCTGACTCACCTCACAACTTCCAGGACTCACTCAGTCTGGTACCAGATACCACAGCACACCTTCAGAACAAATTGGTGGACTACATAATATTAGGCAGGTGGTTATATTGTTATGGCTGATCGGTAAACTGAACCTTGTGTTTGATGTATTTGTAAAAATTCAGAACAAACATTTTACTCTGACACAAATATTTTATTTTTCCTTTCATTCTGAGTTCAGCCCAAAACCTTGGGAGAACTTATTAAGTCCGTTTGGGCTGACGTAGCAGTAGAGACCTGGTACCAGAACCAGACGCTCCCTCAGAGGTACTTGTACACGGCTTTATCCTGCAGCGTCTGAACCTCCAGCTTCACGGGACATTTGTAGAAATGCGACAGCAGCGCCTCCGAGTATCCGATTAGGAAGTAGAACTTCTGTGGCGGTAGTTTCTGCAGCAGAACCGCACAGACTATCAGTTGATTCCCGCGCCGCTTGATCACGACCTCGTTGGCCAGGCAGCCGTGGAAGGTCCCGAACATGAGGCGCCTTATGAACACGTCCTCGACGGTGCGCTCGGCAGCCCCCTCCTCTCCTCTCAGGTTACCTGGCAGGAAACAAGAAACAGATTAGTCCTTTGATGCGACCCGTCTACAACGTAGAACCCGTCTTTAAGGCTGAATTCTGGAGCTCATGTTGGGGCGGGGCTTCTGCTCTTAAACCCCGGTTCTGACTCACTGGTGTGCTGCGACAGCCATCCTTTGCGGTGGGCGATGTAGTGAGGAGGGTGGGCCTGCTCATACGTAAAGGGTCGGTCTCCCTTCCCCACCCGAACACGGGCCGCTTGGTTCTGGAGAGCAAACAGACCGGGAGTTAAAACTAGGGGGGATAATGGAGAACCGGTTCCTCTTCTGGTGTGTGTAGGGGGGTATGTGTGTGTGAGGGTAAAGGCCCAGCTCATTTCTTCTCCACCTCCCTATTTTTCTCTATTTCCCCCTTCCCCCCCCCCCCCCCCCCCCTGAGGTGCTCATGAACTCATGAGGAGGTCCACCCAATCCCAGATATGTCAGACATTTGTACAAAAGGGTTCCTCTGAAACAGAAACTCATTAAAAGGAGACTACAGATGATCTACGTCTGGAGTAAAGGTGGTTCTTACCTTGCAGCAGGCTGCGGTGACATGGAGACTCCTGCTTGCAGAGGAGCGGCACAATGAACCGGGCCTGGATAAGGCACTCTGCAGGGAAACAACATCAGAATTCAAACCTTCAGTCTCACTGAGAAGAGCTCAGATGAACGTCAGCAACCTAAAGACGGAGGTCCTCAGACATATTCTCGTTTTCACGAAGGTCTGAAACATCAGATCCAGGGAAGAAGCTTGTGATGAAAGCTGGTTCTGTTGTATGTGCGGACCTGGCCTTTCTACAAGTGGACCACATTCTCAGCAGCTTCTAGAAGGTACTGATTGTGCATGAGAAGTTCTGAAGAACATCGGTACTACCTAACCCCACTACATCCATCACTGAGAAAGACCTGAAACAACCATTGATTCTAGGAATATTCCTAGAACTGAGTATGTGTCCACAAGCATCAGCAGATGTACTTTCAAACGCCATTAAGCTTTCTTCGAGTTTATCTTCAGGGACCTGGAATCAGTTTGAGGCAGGACCAAACATCACACCGAAGCCTCTCTGTTAGCCTGTAAATTAACACGGTCTCATAAGTGTGGACCCCAATTACTTAGTAAAACGTTACCTTGTCCTCGGTGAGTTCATAGAAAGGTATTAAACGTTTATAAATGATTTTACTCACCAGCAGCCTCACGCATCCCCCGCTGCTCAAGGACGCCGCCATTTTTTTTAGGTAGCAAATCATTTGGGGTGCATTTGAGTGCTACCTGACAATTTTCAGTCAAATTATGATAATGTTTGAGCCTGTAGAATTGTAATATTTACAAGTGCTAACATACAAATGTACGTTTATATACGGCGAATTTTATTATACACGTTACTGTTAAGAAAACGGTTACTTCGTTCCGGAACTGTTTATTGAACAAGCAGCTGTTTCCACCCACCGCCTATTGACACGTACCAACAGGAAGAAGAAAAAATAATAATGCAGAAACAGTCATTAGTTGACTGTAGGGATTTTATCCCTCGTTAAATATACAAATACAACAGTATTATAGATAAATACAATAGTATTTGTATATTTAACGAGGCAACAAAACAGTTACTGTTTTGGTTTTCGTAAGGATCAATTTTATTAAAATATACGTATTAATTGAGTATGTGCACTTATTTTGAAATTACAAAACCGGATCTACAGACGCTTTTAGCGTTTAGTAAGGAAGAGCCAATGCCGGGGTCAAAGATTCAGAATCAGAACCAGAAAATGTTCCATGCCTAGTAGGTCACATCTGTAAGGAATTTGACCAGGTATCTCGCTGCAAAGCATACGGTCACAAAAAGCCAAGCATGACATAAAAGATGAAAAATACTAATAAACATGTACTATGAATATATGCTAAAATTGAAAGCGCAGTATTGCAAAGAATAAAGGTCCATTCGGGGAGCAGACCCCTACACCATCTTTAGGAGTCCAGCAGCAGACGAGAAGAAGCTACACACACATATAAATAATCATTTCTAAATACATTTCTTAATTTGTATCATTTGAAATTAACTATTGAACTCATTTTCATGATAAAATACATTACGATATTAAAATATGAATGCCGACGATAAAAAAATTTTTATATTATGTATATTTTATGATTTTTATTGTGTATTTTATTTTTATCTTATTTTAACAATAAACAATGGTATTGCTTACTGTTACATTCCAAATCCAGTCTTGTTTCTAATAAAACCAGAAATGTTTAAACGCTTTTATTAGAGACCAGTTTGAACTTGTATCCTCATATACTTAAATCATTCCCAACAATATGTTCCTTTTTTAGAACATAATACCAATAAAGCGATAACACTAATATAATAAACCTAGTTAAATATCTTCAATAAATATTAAAGGATGAATTACTAGTCAACAGAATGAATTAATGGAGAAGGAATGAACGAATATATGACGGAATATGTGCGTGTGTAAAACAAATGTGTGTTTAAATGTGTGAATGTTGCACCGGCCCCTAATGATGACGTAACACCAAGCCCTATACGTCATAAAGAGGAGCCCAGCAGGCTGACTTGTTTATAAACCCGTGTTGTTGACGGTTAGCGCGTATTTCGGTTCTTAAACTGTCGTTTGGCGTGTTTTAAAGGTTACGGACTGCAGAGACACGTTCTAAGTGTCATGGAGATGACGGAGATGTACGACAGCGCCCTGCTCGGGATCCTGCAGCACGTTGGAAACATCGAGGACTTCCTCCGGGTCTATTTCGGGTTTCTGTACCGCAAGACGGACTTTTATCGCCTGCTGTCGAGTCCCGACGACAAGATGGGTTTCCCCCGAGGTGTCGCGGAAAAGATGGTCCTCAAGGTGAGAGATTCTAAGGCAGGGAGTTAAGAAAATGTTAATGAAATAGCCAGTTGTTCCTCCGGTAGCGACAACAACAGTAGCCAAACATCTCTGATATCTGTGGATCAGTCTCTGACGTCACCACGGAGAAATTTCTACCCACTCTTGTTTGCTGCTGCAGTGCAGCCGGATTGGAGCATGAACTGATCTTTTCAGGTCCAGAGTGGACGTATTCTTCTGCTACGAATCATTGTCTGGTTACAGTTGAGTTTTACCTCCCGGACTGATGACCTGACATTCAGAACAGAATTCATGTTTCCCTCAGGGATGGTGAGTCGTACTGGTGCTGAAACAGGAAAGCATCTACACAACATCCCACCTTCTCTGAGTGCTGTTCTAGTCGATAATGCGTCTCAAAGTGGATCTTTGGAGTCCCAGAACCGTAGAAACGTCTTTGGATTCCCTCCCAGACTGATGGATTTCTTTCACCTCTTGGAATTTCTTTTGATTTTGGCATAGTGTGCTGGTTGGGTGAGACCTCGGTTCAAACATCCAGCTTCTGAAGATGGTTTATAGAAGAGTGCATTAGGGCTGGTGACAGTCAGGTCTGGGTCGTGATGATACTGAGTCTTCTTTGTGTTGTGGATGTGACTCAGTGATGTTTTCTAATCTTTAATTCCCTCCTCAGACGTTTAAGCTGTTTGAGAACTTGGCCGACAGAGAGAGGCAGCTGAGCGAGCTGCAGAAGAAGGAGGAGAGCCCATCTGTTCCTCCGGCGGCTGAGGAGCTGGAGGTCGCCTCAGAGCTTCCAGAGTCGAAGGAAGAGCCGAGCACAGAAGCACGAGAGGCGGTCGACTCTTCCACCGAGGGCGCCGCCGGCCCTCAGCCCAACAGCAGCAGCGGCAGTTCTGATCCAGTTTCTGCACCGTTGGCTCAGGGAGACCACGCTGCTGCAGCCACCACGAATCCAGCAGAACTGTGAGTAGATCCACTTCCTGTCCACTGATCCTACTTTTTTTTTCAATAACATGTTGACTTCGGAACTACAGCAGGCGACGGTAAATATCAGACAGACATTTACCAGTTGATGTTCCTTTGGGGATGGAGCTGGGGGCCCGGTGGGCTGAACAGAGACGCTGAAGTGGAAATCGCAGGAGACGTGCGGCTCCAGAGTATCTGAGAGATGCTCAGAGAGTTTGTTGGAGTTGTCGGTAGATTTAGGGGCAGGCAGTAACTCAGACATTCATGGATGAATCTAAAGCTAAACCTAGACTTAAGGTTCTGTTGGGCCGTTCTGGAGGTTTGGGCCTGGTCGCACTGTCTGAGGTCTCCTCAGAACCGAGCCCAGACGCTGAAGTCTTCACCCGAAGCCCCATGAGGGCAGAATACACCTAAAACTTTATCTAAGGGGAAACGAGAGTGTTTCAGTTTCATGTAGAACAGCAAGTTATCGAAACAGAAACCGGAGATGAAGAAGAAGTGATGGAGGAAAACTGAAAGTATTAAACCTAAGACTGTGTGGATGTTTGGACAGATGTTATCTTTCTATTTGAGATAAGAGACTTTATTTATCCTTAAGAACATCCATGAGGAGGAGTTCTGTTGAGCCGCCCGGGCAGCATATTGGGGCAAGAACCCCAAGACATGTAGACCTGCTTGGGTTCGAACCCGCGACCTCCTGCTCCTCGGATTGACTCTACGGATGATGTCATAGCGTTCAGTGTGAGTGACGTCAGAGCAGGTGGAGAGGAACGACCCGCCGCGGCAAAGTCATAACAGCTTGTTGTACTTTTTGATTCTCTGGTCTTTATTTTTACTGCTCCAAATAAAAGTTATTGTTTGGTGTCATTCTTATTATTATCTCTTTGTTCTTTTATACTTGTGTTTGGGTCAGTTGTGTCGTAAGTTCTGCTCACACACAAAGCAGAACTTTACTCCATGTCATGAATAATCCAGTACTCAGAGCAGTATTCTGAAGGAGTAATAGATTACTGGAGTGACGGTAGGGGATAATGTCCGTCTGCGTTTCAGGGCGCAGGATAACTTTCAGTCCGACCCTGACAGTTACAACGGGGCGGTGAGGGAAAACTACAGCTGGTCTCAGGACTACACCGACGTGGAGGTCCGAGTCCTCGTTCCCGAGACGGTGGTTAAAGGCCGACAGGTAAGCGTGCGTCGTTTCCCCGCCGGTTGTTTCAGGGGTACCGGCCCTGCCTCCCACTAATGTGCGGCGGTCTGTCCTCAGGTGGAGGTCAGCCTGCAGACCAGCAGCATCAGAGTGAGCGTGAGGGACGGCGTGGAGGAGAGGACGCTGATGGAGGGAGAATTCACCAACAAGATCAACACTGAGACTTCTCTGTGGAGTCTGGAGCCCGGCCGCTGCGTGGTGGTCAGTATATCCACGCCGCCGCCGCCGCCGAATCGGGCATCATCACCTATGAACCGCCTCTCGCTCCTAGAACCACAGGATTTGATATGAGTTTTAAACGACAGGAAGTCTCACCCGGCTGTTAACTCGCTGTGTTTGACCTCCAGCTGTCGCTCAGCAAGATCGCGGAGGTGTGGTGGAACGCCGTGCTGAAAGGAGAGAAGGAGATCGACGTGAACCAAATCAACCGCGAGCGCTCCATGGCGACGGTGGATGAGGACGAGCACGCCGTCCTGGACCGACTCACCTTCGACTACCACCAGAAGCTGCAGGGGAAACCGCAGAGTCATGAAATGGTGAGGCGCCGACCTTCTCCCACGCATCAGAAGATAGTCAGTGTTCCAGAACCCCTCCAGGTCCCACACGCCATGTCAGCGGTCTTCCTTTGGGTCCAAGACCCCGGAAGAAGTCCAACGCCTATACCATCCTTCATCTGGGAGGGAGGGAACCATCTCATGGTCACTCCAAAATACAATGAGAAGCTTAGCACGTCCTTCAAGTCGCAGGTATGAAGCATTTTCACGGCGGATTGTGCAAAGTGACAGAAAGCTTTGAGAGAAGGAGATGAAGAAGACGAAGAAGACGCTAACACTCAAACACCAGAACAGCAACATCTGGCCAGTGCGCTGAAACAAAACCAGGGTGGGCTGCAGATGGTATTTCACTGCTGCAGACATGAGGTCGTCACTGTTGAGACGAGGGTTTGATGACATCATGAAAGAGCTCCAGACCTGGTGAATGGGCTAATGTCAGCTAGCAGAGTGATGAAAGGAAGCAGACGCCTCCTCGTCTTGATGAAGAACAGATTTCAAAATCAGTGAGGGAGGACGTGTTTGTAAGGGCGGGGTTGGTTCTGTAGAATATCCGACCTTCACAGAGGGAGAAGCCCGTTAAAGTCCCAGGTGGAGTCTAAAGCTGCTCCTGCAGCTGCTCCTCTGGCTTCTAGGTGTCACTGTGCTCCTTGTCTCCACAGAAGGTGCATGAGATGCTGAAGAAGGGCTGGGACGTGGAAGGATCTCCATTCAGAGGGCAGCAGTTCGACCCCACCATGTTTGACATCCCGTCCAGCGCCGTGCAGTTCTGAACGGATCCCCGGTTCATCATTTGCAGAGGAGACGACAGGAAGCTGCTGTTCCGGAGCGGCGGGTGGGAAAGGAGGACGGACCGCGACGAGGGTCTCGGCCTCTACGTCTCAGTGTCTTTATTTAACGAGACTGGACCGACACGTCCGTTTGTCCCCAACGATGCTGTTGCTGTTCTTCTTCTCAAACCGGTTCTCCAGCGTTTAGAGCTTTTAGTCCTTTCTTCCGAGGTTTTTACCAGAACAGAGAGTTCTCCACGTTCTTCCTCCAGGTGGTTGTAATGATTTGTATCGTCATGGTTTGAACAGCAAATATAATAATAATAATATTGCTAATACATTTTATTTATAGAGTGATTTTCATGAGACTGTAGAAGATCCCCAGTGAGAGACGTCAGAGTTCCACCGCGGGTTTAAAGGAGCAGTTCACCCATTAATGATTAAAGTCCCAGCAGCAGCTTTTATTCTCGGAACCAACTCTGGACTTTTAAAGTCGGGTTTCAGCGTTCTAATGACGGAAGGAAGACTTGATTCACAAAAATAAACCTGAAGTTCCTGTCGCTTTAGTCCATCAGGAGGAGAATCTGTTGGTTCTGGACCTCCTGAAAGGTTCTGTGGACCCAGAAACTTTACCTGCTGGGGAATAGATGACTGGGTTTTCATTTAATGGTGAACTGTTCCTTTAAACCACATCATTGACTGTTTGTTGGGTTTCTGTTCTGTTCTGTTTTATCGACACACAACCGTTTCCATGACTACAAACATGTTTACTGGTTGTTTACTGGTCACCACTCCTGGCTCCTCTTATTTATGTAGGTCGTAATAAAGATGGCAAACCGGACAATGATCCAACGGGGAGACCAAGCGTCTGTACGCGGTTCTGTGAAGATCCGATTCAGCTGCCTCACTGGACCTTCTGGTTTTTAACATCAAAATAAATGTGGACCCATGTCCAGCTGGTAGTTCTGATCCGGAAGGATCTGAGTGTCGTTTGTTTGAGAGTTACAGGATGAACATCTAAACTTATGAAGAAGGAACCTCCAAACACGAGATCTTTGGATCTCTAATCTCCTCAGTCATCTTCAACTACTGCAAAACATTACAACCACGGCTCAGTGGAGAGGTCCACCCGTCTCAAGGTCTACGGTTCGACCCCTGACCCCTGCAGTCAAGACGCTGAACCGCGACGCTCTACACCTCCCGGGCCTCCCACTGCTCCTCAGGGAGTGGTCAACCTCTGCAGATCTGGAGATGTTCTGACCCGGTTGTATAATCACCTGGTGAATGACCTCACCTGGTTACCATGGTTACCTGTCAGAGGGTGGGATATATTACCTGGTTACCTGTCAGAGGGTGGGGTATATTACCTGGTTACCTTTCAGAGGGTGGGGTATATTACCTGGTTACCTGTCAGAGGGTGGGCTATATTACCTGGTTACCCGTCAGTGGGTGGGCTATATTACCTGGTTACCCGTCAGTGGGTGGGGTATATTACCTGGTTACCTGTCAGAGGGTGGGCTATATTACCTGGTTACCCGTCAGTGGGTGGGCTATATCAGGCGAAAGGTAGGGCAGGTCCGCAGTGGTTTTATAGTTTTGGATGATGAGTTTGAGACTTTGAAGGCGGGGACAGTGTCTCTCTTCTCTGGGCTGTTTTACCAGAAGATGTTTCCTTGGGGAATGCGACTTGTGAAATCTGTCGACTGAACTGTTCAAACTCTTCCTGCAGGATTGGATTATTGGAACTTCTGTCATTTTGCTGGTAACTGATTTTAATCACAAATGTGTTGCAGTGGGGGCCCATATTTTAAATCCCCCCCCTCCCCCCCCCTGGGCCCCGTTACATATGAATGCGGCCCTGCTTGAGCAGATTCTTCTTAAATTCTCCTTGTGGTTTTCTCCACCTGCTGAAGTGTATAAATACCTTCAGCAGGTGGAGGTCATGTCTTCTATAGCGTTTATAATGCCCTCTCTTCGATCCTCAAACCAGCTTCTCCTTTTCTGAAGACGTCATGGTGAGCCCACAGCCTCAGTGTGCGGGTATTCAGGGATCTTCCTCCTCCTCCTCCTCCTCGTCCTCCTCCTCCTCCTCCCGGCAGAACAGTCCGATCCGGGACCGTGTGT
Organism: Lophius piscatorius; assembly: GCA_009660295.1. NCBI lineage: Eukaryota > Metazoa > Chordata > Actinopteri > Lophiiformes > Lophiidae > Lophius > Lophius piscatorius. The sequence goes on from VRLP01006295.1 coordinate 22,616, forward strand.
GTGTGTGTGTGTGCTGGGTTTGTGTGTGGCTGCAGCAGAAACATCCGGAGGTCTCTGGAGGAGGAGGTGGGCGGAGACTAAGCGCGAGGTCCTCCCGTCCGCAGTCGAACCGTACATTTCGGACTCCTGCAGCCGTGTGAGGAGGAAGCATCATGGCAACGACAACCTGCACGCGCTTCACAGATGAGTACCAGCTGTACGAGGAGCTCGGCAAGTAAGTAACCCTTCCTCTGGGTCCGCTGCTGCAGGCGGCCTGACCCCGGTCCAAACATGAGGAGGATGGATGCAGCTCCATCCCTCCTCCTCCTCATCATCTCATCATCTTCTTCACACCAGAAAACCTCCATGTTTATTTGAGTTTAATGCATTAAGATGTAGATGAGGACTTCTGGGTAGACCCATCTTCCTCCTCCTCCCCTCTGCCCAAAGGCTAATTGGGGATAGACATGGGGGGAGAACTGATGTGCTGGAGTTGAGCCCCCTCACCATCATCATCTTCACACAGCTTATAGAAGTCAGACGCTGCTCTAATGAGGTGTGTCCTGTGATGAAGCAGGAGATGAAGATGCTAATGGGATCCAGATCATTAGAGGGGCTGAAGTGGGTGGATGGATGAAGAGTGGACTCAGTGTCTCTGTCAGGTTCTGTGTGGGAAGACTGGATCTCTCGTCTGCCTCACAGGAACATTTATTCCACAGCAGCCGGCGGCTTCACCTCAGTTGATGTTTTATTTTACATACTGGTTTGGGTCCACTGGAGGTGGAGGTGGAGGTGGAGGTCCATTCTCTCAAGGAGGATGTGAGAAGTTCCAGACAATAGAGATGCTGGAGTAGAAGCAGCTGCTGCTGTCACTGTGTGTGTGTGTGTGTGTGTGTGTGTGTGTGTGTGTGTGTGTGTGTTTGTGTGCGTGGATATGTGTGTGTGAGTGTGTAAGTGTGGGTGTGTAAGTGTAAGTACGTGTAAGTGTGTGTGTGGGGGGGTGTAAGTGTGGGTGTGTGAGTGTGTAAGTATGTGTGTGTGTAAGTGTGTGTGTGTGTGTGTGTGTGCGTTGTTTGAGTGTGTAAGTACATGTAAGTGTGTGTAAGTGTGAGTGTTGGTGTGTAAGTGCGTGGGTGTGTAAGTGTGTGTAATTGTGGGAGTGTGTGTGTGTGTAAGTGTGTGTGTGTTTGTCTGTGGATGTGTGTGTGAGTGTGTAAGTACGTGTGTGTGTAGGTGTGTGTGTGTATGTGTGTGTGTATGTGTGTGTGTCTGTGTGTGTGTATGCGTGTGTGTGTGTGTGTATGTGTGTGTGTAAGTGTGTGTGTGTTTGTCTGTGGATGTGTGTGTGTGAGTGTGTAAGTACGTGTGTGTGTAGGTGTTTGTGTGTATGCGTGTGTGTGTCTGTGTGTGTGTGTGTATGTGTGTGTGTAAGTGTGTGTGTGTTTGTCTGTGGATGTGTGTGTGTGAGTGTGTAAGTACGTGTGTGTGTAGGTGTGTGTGTGTATGCGTGTGTGTGTGTGTGTGTGTGTGTGTGTGTGTGTGTGTGTGTGTGTGTGGCGGGGAGATCCATCGTCTGAGTACGGTCTATTACATCACACTCTTCAGGTTCCCTCTTCGTCCCTCCTGACTCTGCTGACGCTGCTGTTTGTGGTGAAAGAAGGAGGAACTGAAGTGAATTTGGGTTCTAGTGGTGTAAGGTGGTGCTGACTGAATGCACTGGTTCTGGTTGGTGCTGTTTATTGGCGGGTGGTCCTGGAGGCACCGGCTCAATATGTGACCACGTTCTCATGTTCACTAAACACTAAAAACATTTCCATCAGGAGAAACACATGAATGAATCAAACTATGATTTATTCAAGCAGAATAGAAGATCTTTTATCTTCTTGGTCTCAGAAATGGCTGCTGACTACAAAAGCTCAGATGAGGGCGGCGCAGGAGCCGCGAGGAGACCAGGACCGCTGTGAGGTCACATGATAGCGGAGACGCCTCTCTGATGCTGACCCGGTTGACCCGTCTCCTCCCTCTGTCTCTGTCTTTGTTTCCCAGGGGAGCCTTTTCAGTGGTGCGCCGCTGTGTCAAACTCGTCTCTGGCCAGGAGCACGCCGCCAAAATCATCAACACCAAGAAACTGTCGGCCAGAGGTGAGAGAGAGGGAGTGATGTCATCAGACGCCATCAAACCTCAGCTGTCCCCCTCACATGTGTGTGTGTCTGTGTGTGTGTACACGTGTGTGTGTGTGTGTGTGTACACGTGTGTGTGTGTGTGTGTGCGTGTGTGTGTCTGTGTACACGTGTGTGTGTCTGTGTGTGTGTGTCTGTGTACACGTGTGTGTGCGTGTATATATACATTTGTGTTTCTGTGTGTGTGTGTGCGTGTGTGTGTACACGTGTGTGTGTCTGTGTGTGCGTGTGTGTGTACACGTGTGTGTGTGTCTGTGTGTGCGTGTGTGTGTACACGTGTGTGCGTGTGTGTGTCTGTGTACACGTGTGTGTGCGTGTATATATACATTTGTGTTTCTGTGTGTGTGTGTGTGTGTGTGTGTGTGTGTGTGCGTGTACACGTGTGTGTGTCTGTGTGTGCGTGTGTGTGTACACGTGTGTGTGTGTCTGTGTGTGTGCGTGTACACGTGTGTGTGTCTGTGTGTGCGTGTGTGTGTACACGTGTGTGTGTGTCTGTGTGTGTGCGTTTACACGTGTGTGTGTGTCTGTGTGTGCGTGTGTGTGTACACGTGTGTGTGTGTGTGTGTGTGCGTGTGTGTGTCTGTGTACACGTGTGTGTGCGTGTATATATACATTTGTGTTTCTGTGTGTGTGTGTGTGTGTGTGTGTGTGTGTGTGTGTGTGTGTGTGTGTGTGCGTGTACACGTGTGTGTGTGTGTATGCATGTGTGTGTGTCCCAGATCTGAAGGCTGACATTAGAATATTTCGGCGAGTGTGTGATTCCGGCGTGTGAAGCTCCACGTCTGTTCCTCCGAGAGGAAGATGATGGTTTCAGTCAGAAGATGGAAGAAACAAACGTTTATCTGGAGTTAAACGTCAAACTTCTCTTCTGAAACTATCTGATTATAAAACAATGATGTCATGGTTTCTGTGTCAGATGAACACGCATCACCTCTCCTCTTCCTCTCTTTCTCTTAGTCTTCCTCTCCCATCTCCATTCCTCCCCCCTCTCCTCCTCTTTGCTTTCCTCCCTTCTTGTTCTCTCACTCACCTCCTCTGCTCTTGTTTCCTCTCGCTGAATCATCTCATTTATTTTCCTCCACTCGTATCTTCTTTCCTCTTCTCATCACATTTGACTCGTTTCCTCCTCGCTTCCTGCCTCCTCTGTTCTCCTCCTTTCTTTACTTCCCTCTCTCCTTCCCCCCCCTCTCTTATTGTCTGGTCACCTCACCTTCTCCTCTCCTGTTCTATTTCCTCTCCTCACCTCTCCCCTCCTCACCTCTCCCTTCCTCTCCTCTCCTCTCCTCTCCTCTCCCCTCCCCTCCCCTCCTCTCCTCTCCCCTCTGATGAAGAGTTAAATGTGGGGCAGATGTTTCCTCAGGCCTTCCTCACAGATCTTTGATAAGTCGCCTTGAGGAAAGTCTTCAACACGTCATGAAGTAAAATAATGTTCTGAATCTATGGAGGATGTCCTCCTCCTGACTCCTCCTCCTCCCTGTGGTTCTGACATGTTGTAAACCCACACCTGACTCTGACTCTGACTCTGACTCTGACTCTCTTGTAGACCACCAGAAGCTGGAACGGGAGGCCCGGATCTGCAGACTGCTGAAACATCCCAACATCGGTGAGTTTCCTGTCTGACCTTCAGAACTCATTCTTTTTTTTCTCAGAGCTGATTTTATTTATTTATTGTTTAATTCACGGACGCATGACATAAAAGAAGATATAAAGAGATTAAACAGGTTTTTTAGTAAGTTAAGTAGAGCAGGTATTCCTCGTATGACTTGTGTCGTATGATTCCATCCAATAATGAACGAGTTCATCTGTAATTTGACACTCGTGACTCAAAGAAGTCGTTAAAATCTTCATCCAATGAATTTAGTCTTTCTAGATTCATCGGATTAAAAACTCCTTGAGTGATTAGATCGTATTTCCAGGAAGTTCCAGACATGACGTCATATTTACCTGAACCAAACTCCCTGCTCCAAACCAGCGGGCCGGATCTCATGACCATCGGTGAGGGCTGGAACACAGACCCAGACCTCCACCGCGAAGAACCGAGTGCCAGTCACGGTCCATTGTCTCATCGGCCCAGAACCAAACACTGAGCTGCTTGAACAGCTCTTCTGTGTTGTTGTTGTTGTTGTTGTTGTTGTTTTATGGTCCTCCTGACGTGATAATAAAATCAGGAGCTGCCATTATAATGAGATAATCCACATTGGTCTGTCTTCACCTGTCAGCGGTTATAATGTTATGGCTGATCCGTGTATATTTAAGTTATGTAAATGTATCTTTAGAACGTTGTTCATATTTATTTCTCAGGGTTTCCATGTAAACGTGGGTTTAGGTCATGTTCTATAATATATACAGATATATGTTTTTCCAGAACCCTGTTGGTTCTGTGGGTTTAGAATCTTTACTGCCCGTCGTCATGGAGACGAGGAAACAGAAGCTGGTGAACCGTTCCTTTAAGACGCAGAAGAATAAATCATGTTCCTTCTCTTCTGCTGGAAACATCAGATTCTCTTCTTCATCCTCTCTGTCTCCATGCAGTTCGCCTCCATGACAGCATCTCAGAGGAGGGCTTCCACTACCTCCTCTTTGACCTGTGAGTTCCTCCTCCTCCTCCTCCTCCTCCTCCTCCTGTAATGGCTCATGTTCCACCAATCCCTCCTTCAGTCCTCGCTGCATCGTTCTCCTCCTTTCCTCTCATCCGCATTCCCCCACATCCCCTCCTCCTTTCTGAG
>VRLP01006296.1:0-27500 GCA_009660295.1 Lophius piscatorius
GTAGGGGGGTGCGTTACCATGGATGCACTGGTGAGTGAGGACAGAGATCTTATAATCAATCCTGGTGGAGATGGGAAGCCAATGAAGGGAATGAAGAACAGGGGTGATGTGTTCGTGTTTACGAACTCTCATCAGGATCCTTGCAGCACTGTTTTGAACATACTGAAGTCTTTGAAGACTTTTATCAGGGATCCCGGTGAAAAGTGCGTTACAGTAATCCAGTCGGGAGCTGGTTGGAGTTGGTTGTGTGTGAAATATAACCATAGTGTGGACATCATTATTCTATAACCGTTACACTCTACAGTATATGCATGTGTATGTAAATAGTACATACATACACAAACATATATAAGTATAGACATGCAGTAGTAGCAGCTCTACTTTTCTGTTATTTTCCTTACAGCACTTCACTACAACCTGCAAAAAGCTGATTTCTTAGGCTACATGGGGCCAAACTTTGCTTTGCCAGGTTGTTTATTTACACACACAAATTTACAGAGAGTGACTGCATTACTTGTGTTTTTGGTTATTCCACTCAGGATTAAGTGAGAGATATAACTGAGCTCAGCACTTTACAAGTAGTGAAGAAACTAGCCTGTGCACACACAAATGAGGGCTATAACAGCAATTAAAAGAGGAAAATATTTATTGAAGAAGAGCACAAGAAGTGGCTCAAGGATACAAATCCACTTTGGCACAACGGTGTACTGTTCATACAAAGCAGCATAATGAGACTGGAGAATATTTGCATGTGTGTGTGTGTGTGTGTGTGTGTGTGTGTGAGTGTGTGTATGTGAGAGAGAAGTAGCCAAAGAGCAGGAGATGTTATGAATGCTAATCAGCTGATGCTGCCAAACAGCTGCACTGCTCCACCATTTAGGCCATTTAGCAGCTCTAAGCTGCACGATGGGATCTACGCTGATGGAGATTAATACACAATCAAGAGGACTAAAGACACTCTAGAACCACAGGATGTAAAAGCATCTCCTCTCTACCATCTGCTCCTTCAGGAATATCTAGAATACACCTCCAACCTGAGAACTAAAGTCTCATAAGACTAAAAAATATATATTGAGTCGGAATGTTGATGATGTATTCTGTTTTTTTTCAGCTTCTTTGTAAAAGTCACAATCACCATGACACTACAGCTACAGCAAGGGACGTAATTTCAAAACAAGATTTTGTTAATTGAATCACATTAATTGACAGTATCTTGAAGTAGGGATGGTCACAGGTCTGATAAGCAAAGGTTCATACACCCACTTCTTTAAAGTGTAGTGTGTAGATTCTCATTCATTCAGGTCATGGTAATCCATGTCGGTTCAATCCAAAGCAATTGTACTTCTAAGACATTTCAACTGTCATCCAAAAGGCTTCTTCAGCTCAGAGAAAGTCTTCAGCTAAGAACTGGATTACAGCATACTTATTCCTGCAATAGACTTAGATTTAGATATTCTTAGGTGATCCCTAATTTGGAAATTTACAATGTGTAAAAACTGTCTATTCTAAATGTAATTTCTAGGGAATGCTAAGATGATTACTCAATAAGAAGACTTTTTGGACATGCTAAGAAAGAGTGTTTCTTTTTTTCAGAGTTGACGAGCAAGTGAATATATCTTCAGTAACATTGGGTGCAGAGTGATACATCTGCTGATTTTTCTGATGGTGGAAATGTGAATGAGAATAAAGGGTTTTAAACAGCAGGGCAGCAAAGAGATTCAGATGTAAGGAGGTTATAATTCATGTGCAGATGAACGCACCACATAGAGCTCAGTCAGTCAACAGAAAGAAACAGACATTCACAACAGAACCCAAGTTTTAGAGATTGTTTTTTTAAATGTGAGGAATTTTGACGTAAGTCCGTTGCAGTTTTGCAAGACAGGACCCAGTGAAGTCTTTTTACTGTAGTCTCAGTTAGCTTTTACGTGGGGGAGGCGGAAAGCACTGCACCTGTCCTATGCCCAAAGAAAGAACGACAGAGTAGAAGTAAAAGTAGTAAACCTCACCAGATGATGAAAAAAGTGTTATTTTGATAGAGTACAGTCAGATTTTTTATTTCTTTCTTTCTTTTCATGTATTATAAGAAAAATCTTGACCTGCAAAAACCATCTTTTCATTTTCTTTCCTCCTCTGTCTCAAAAAATCGCGGCAACATGACGTGGCATTGAGAAAAGAAAATTAAAAATGAGGTTTTATATGGTCTGGCGATTCAAATGTACTCTTAGATGTCAAAATAACAGCCATTGTGTGTGTGTTAGTGTGTGTGTGTATCGGTTCAAGCTTTTAATCCATGTCTTCAAGCGATGTTGCCGTCTAATCACTCGGTTTCCAATTCTGAAGTGAACGAGCAGTCGCCGTTAAACCTGTTTGTTGCCTTCATTAGTGTGAAAGTGGGTCTTGGACTATCAAAGGTGGACTTTCTCGCTCGCACCGCTGTGAGGGACAGACCGCTGAAAACACCTGCCATTGCTTCCAACGAAGAACAGCTGAAGTTATAGTGTTAACGTTGATTTGCACTGCATGTTGGGTCTGACTCAGCGCACTGGACCTGCACTCACTGCACCGACAACTCGTTATCCGGCTCTGCATCATCCACATCTGCTCTGGGACCTGCTGGACAGTGTGTCATGGTTGCGTGAGTAACTGGACACGGTTCTTTGAACAATCTCAGCCGTTTGTTGCTAAGGATTTGTTTTTCTTCATATGTGACCTAACTTATGGGCCCCGACGTTTAGAAATCCAAGCGAATGGTAATATTTAGAACATTTCTTAGAGTTGAACTGTTTATCGCCACCCTCTTTAATTTGGGGCTATTCCTTCTTAGCTAAAATTTGATAATCACCCTGGTCATCAATATCCTTGGAGGTAGTTGACCAGGTGGTTGATTTTGAGTAATTCATCGACACACCCTTACTAACAGACAATTCCCTTCACAAATAGCCGCTGATACAAACATACACCGACACACCTGAGGTTTAAGGGGACAATTGTGATTGGTCTAAATATTTTGATTTGTCACAAGGTCAATATCAGGAGACTTTGTTAAGTGTTACTTAAAATTTTTTATTCTGCTAACCCACTGGTGTTATTGTTTTTTCATTTTTCTGTGAAAAAGAAAAAAGTTTTGTTTGAATATTAACAAAAATATTGGAGGGAACCCCAGTAAAAAAAGAAAAATGGATTTAGTTAAAACTTAATAAAACAATTTAATACAAGTAAATGCATTTATTTTTGTTACACATTTGAATTGGTTGTCCTGAACATTTTTCTTCAAAAACGGTTTATATGGCTAATAGTTCCACATCCCTTTTTGAAGGCACTGCGCTATTAGTCCTGGCTTCAGATTGTTAATAGATACATTCCGGGTGGTTATTATCTCTGCCTTGTAAACATCTCCCTGTATATTGAAAGTTTAGCCAACTCAACATCAACTGCTCAGAAGAGATCTGTTTGTTTGAGACTGAAATAGTAACTCACCTAACAATAAGTACATCCTGGGTACTACTTTACTTAACTCTCCTGGTCAGAGTTGGCAATAGAGGGTTACATAAGAGAAAACAATTATCATTAAACTTACACCATACAGGTCGGATATGGAATGTCTGCTATAAGCTACATGTTCAGAGAGTCTAAATCCCTATTTATATATATCACCACAACAAGTATCTGCACTGCTGACGCACATCTGGTCCCTTCAGGACTCACATTTTTCATATTGTCACATACCACCTGTGATTGCACTGTGTTTTTCATCTTCCTCACATTGCGGCCGTCTCTTTTAACCACCGCTTGAGTCGTTCCGCTCGTCCAAGACGAGCATCTTCCTCCAATTACGAAAACAAACAAACCATGATACATCTGGATGGATACAGATAGTCATCTCTGCAAGAACCCACACAGAAGATGTAGATAAGGAGGCGAGGTAATTGATGGTGCGTGACAATCATGATCATGTTTGTCAAATCAAAAAATGACTCCATTCTGAACACAGTATGATGGCAGGTGTAATTATCTTAATGCTGCGGTTTCACTGCTATCCGACCAGGAGACGAGTCACTACAAAGGCTGTCAGCTTCAGATGAAAAACTGAAGCTAATTCCATCCTTGTGGGACCGGTAGGAGTGAAATAGGCTATTACGCCTCCTTTCACGAACTCCTCCCTAATCATTACTCTTGATTCACTCACTTGATCTCTGCATCTCTTGTGGATATAGAATGGATTTAGGCTGGAAAACAGCATTTTACTCATCAATCACCTTTTGATTTATTCCCTCTTTTTCACCACTGTGTGTGTGCATATTTGATGTATGTGAGAATTTTCCCCATTTTCTTTCTTTTTCCTCTCACTCTCTCTATGATTACACATTTAATCAGCTGGTGCGCATGTGTGTTTGAGTGTGTGTGAGTGTGTTTGTGTGTGTGTAAGAAGGGAAACACGAGTAGATTGTATGAGAGGGCAACTGGTTAAACCAAGGTTTGAAACAGATTACTTGGATATATATCATGACAAGGACTTGAACTGCTTTTTTGTGTGCACTGGAAATCATCCTTTTTCAATATATACATCGATCGGCCATAAAATTATAACCACTGACAAGCAAAAGTGAAGATAAAATTGATTATCTTGTTAGAGAGGGATCAGTCAGTGGATAGGATACATCAGGCAGCAAGTGAACATTTAGCCAATGAAACTGATCTGTTGGACGCGGGAACAATGGACTATCATTTGCAACTGAGCACCTTTGATACAGGCCAAATTGTGATGATTGACAACTGGGTTAGAGCAGAGCTGGAGGACTGCAGATTTTGTTCAGTGCTCCCAGTCTGTAGTATACAAGGAAATTATGAAAATAGTATCTCTTTCTTGTGATCCTGCTGACAATCAGACAATCAAAGCATACTGAAATAAAAACCTCCATGCCGGTAATCAGAACAAAGCATCAACCAGAAGTCAGAAAAATGTTTTTTCTAGGTACACTACTGTGAAGGCTTGTGAGCTACAGCAGTGGGATTTAATTTGGTATCAGGAAGCAGGAAACACACTGGTCGCTGGTGCTGAGTGTACCCACACAAAGGACGGCAGGGAAACAGCAAATGACAGAGCTATTGAAAGGGCTGGACACCATACAATAAGACTCACTGTCTTTCTGTCAGCTGCCTGCTCTTTGCCATTTTCCTTTACAAACTTCTAAGGGGGGGAAAAAAAACATTTTGCTCATTCTCTTTCCAGCCGTTGACATTTCCTCTCGATCTAAAGATTCAGTGGCTCCACTTCATCCCGTCTTTTCAAACTCTCCCTTATCCCCTTCTTTCTTGTCCTCTTCTTCTTACGCTGATTAGCCTTAGCTCTACCTCACCATTCCAGTTGGCAATACCAGCTTCTCCTTCGGCCACTTACACAAAAACTCCAAACTTTTTTCAATTCTCCTCCAGTTTCCCAATCATAGCAGCAGTAGCTACGGAAACCAATTCAGCTTCCTCTTCATTCCAACCTCCTCTCTGAGTTTCTGCATTGAGCTCATGTCAGGCATCTTTATTGAACCTGTATGATTCAGTGATAACATTTTGTGTTCCCTTCCCTCTAACTAACTAACTTCATCTTTCTCTCTCTGTCAAATCAGATTATTTGGAAAAACAAAACATTTGACACATACAAGCACGTTAAATCTGTCCAACCTGTGTGTGTTATCCCAAAAATAACATTCATTTAAATTCTACTGCCTTTACGAAATTATCTTCGGTTGTTTCATTGTACAATTTCTCCAAACTTTCAAAATGTTTTGTATTCGTTCTCCTGCATGACATATGATATACATTTTAATTGGGCCCACTACAAATATTAAAACTATTTTGTGTCCTCACACAAAGGGAAAAAAAAAGGAGTGTTCACTTGCAATGTAGATGGAATGAGATGAGCGAGGGGTTGGGTTGTTGCCAAGACAATGTGTGGTTTCAAAGACATTTCCAGTACAGCTCCATTACTCTGCTGCCATTTTTCTCACATTTCTTAGCCCACAGCGATGACAAGTGGATTCTTAGAAAGTGAGATATGCAGGAAAAGTGACAAGAGAAACGACCCTAATATTTTCTTTTTTCCTCTCTCACTCTCTTTGTTTAAATTCTACAGTGTTAGCAATTGTAAAATGTACTTTCTTGAAGGGGTTTTATCGCTCAATTCATTTTCATTATTTCTTTAAAATATAAGTCTTTACAAATGATTTATTTAATTAAAGATCCAACAAGTCAAATAGATTGTAAAATTAAAAAATAACTTCAAAGTGGCTCTATATAAAAATGATTAACATATAAAAATAAGGAGTATTCTTAAAGGAGAGGAACTTGAGGAATGTTTGACTGTGAGGAGCCGAAGAAAAGTAATGAATGATCTAAAGTTGAAAAACTTTTTTTTTAATACATTCGATATTAGGGAATTTTTCAGCATATCATTGGATAGAAGCGTAAACATCTTAATCATAAACACATTTCTAAAAAGGTTAGATGCTGCAGTGATTATTGATGTTATGTGCAATCAGACGGATTCCGAACCACAACCACGAGACAAAAGGCTTGTGAAGGAGACCCTCTACAGCCAGTCTTGATTTAACATATTCAACCTTTAGATTAGGAAGGACTTCATTTCCTAACCTATTGACTGGTTCCCCTTAAAATTACTGCTGATATGACTATATACTTTATTTAGTAATGTCATGCCGTTAATTCTACAGTTCATGAATTTCAAATGAGGTGCGTCCTTATATGACTGAAAACAGAGATGGTTTCAGAAAAAGTTTTATTCTTCTTTTATAGTTCCAGTAGATAATTTTGACTTTGTATTTCGATATCCTCTGGCATTGAAATGCTGAATTTAATACAAAGATACATCGAATAGAATTATTCAAACAAAAGCAAAGGAAAGTGTCCGTAATGTCTTGATACCATAGCAGGGCAGATAATGCAGCGAAATTCATGTTGACTCTGTTCTCCTATCTGTACGGTGAAAACATGCTCTGCTGTGTCCATATAAGGCCAATGCGTTCTAACAATCACCTCTTGACCCTTCCATATATGGCTGTGTGTACATGTGATTAAACTGTCAGCCAGACAAGACAAGATTCAGGGTACAGAGTGGACAGTTGGCAAAGACATACAGTCATCTCGCTCTCCGTCCTCCTACACCTTTTTCTGTTCTCTTTTCTGTCCCGTGCGCTTGTACCGTGAATGCAGTCTTTGTCGCTCTCAAATAAATATATGCTACAGTAAACAAAAATCAATTCAATTCAATCGACGTCTCCCTGAAAGAAATGTTTATTTTTTTAGATGGAACTAGACCGCAACTGTCGTCTCTGACAGAAAGGGTAGATCCCCGAAAAGCCCCCAGTCCCCTGTGTTCCACAAGCAATCCAGCTGATTAAACTACTCAGATTAAACAGGACTCATTAATTCACCCTTAAGCAGTCAGTATTGCTGTTGTTGAGGTTGACAGAAATATGCTCTAAGATAAGATCTAATAGTGACACATGAATATAAATACAGTTAATTCGTTTTTCTGAGTAATATAAAAGAGATTTCCTCGTGTCAATTCAAATGAGCTAAATTTAGACACATTTTTACCCATGGTTGGGAATCTACAGATGTGAAATCAATGTGGATGTGTTTGACTCCTAAGCATATGGACTTCTGTTGTCTCTTATGTCTGTTCTTCAGCCTTTTTATGCATTTTCTGTTTAATTCATTGTCCATTTTTTTAAATCATTAAATGTAGCTTCTTTTTTTTCACATGGCTTTACAAATGTTTGCTGTTTATTTAATTTTGTCCTGTGAAGCCTTTTGTAACTTTGTTTGGAAAGTGCTATACAAATAAAGATTACTTAATTATTACTATAATTATTATTACGATTACGCAGCAGTAATATTCATCCAAAAACATCTTATACAATATTGAAACTATTTGATAATGCTTACTGTTTGATATATGTACAGACTTTAACACATGCACACACACAGAGACACATTTATATCCTCGAAAAGTCGGATTTTGGGAAAAATCTGTTGTACATTTCTGACACTAGTGGGAGTTTTATCTCCCCAAGTCTTTGGGCCATAATTACTCAACCATCTGTCTAATTAAGTCCAAATTTGGTGCATGTGAATTCACTCAAGAAGATCTGTTTTGTAAATATCATATTTTACCCTAGTCGTTCATATTTTACTCACTTGGGAGCTTTTTAAACAAAAATGCTGTGGACATAACTTCAAATTTAATTTGAGGTGTTCATTCAGGAGGATTTCTTGTGTAACGCAGGGATTTGGGGGACTTTATGTGGATATACCATATCCAAAAACCAGGAATACAATCCCTAAACAAAAAAAGATGTTGGACTCTAGAAGAGAGTAAATCATCAATGCACACAAAAAAAAACAACTCCATTTCACCAAACCAAAAAGATTTGCTGCCGTACACATACTCTTTATAAAGCATAACAATCTAGCATACACGTCCACCTTCATAAATCACCATTGGCCATAAAACCACATCCACAGGAGACAAAGGAAGCAAATAGAGAAGGACAGAAAGGAGTTTATTACTAAAGATAAGAGAGAACCGGAAATATATCTCTTTTTTTATTTCATAGCAATCAAATTCAGTAAGATGCACTGGGGAGATTTGTATCTGCTGTATGTCAAAGGTACGAGCATAAAACACATTTCGACTGACCGAATATATAGAACACTGGTGTTGGTAAATGATGAGACAATGTCAGCTGAACAGATGTTAGCATGCTAAAATGGGCCCCCGAGGGAGGTACCTGCACGGCTGGGGGTCAGTGAGAGTTCAAACAATCACAGGCATGCGTTTTGACGATTACAGAAACAAGGTCCTATTCCGTATTCCATAGAAAAGTGTCTTACACATCTCAATGGGTAGTAACCGCAAAATTAAGCAATTTGTAAAATCGAATGCAATTTTCGGCTTGTCAAAGACTTTAGGGATCTTTGTGTCTTCCATTTTAACTGTTAACTCAATCACTCTGAAACCATGTTGCTGATCTGGGAGGGAGATTGTGGGAGATGGAGGAAGATTGAAAAAGATGTTCGGTGATTTACCGGGCCTGAAGTAATCATCCTCTCTGGTATTTAGGCTGAAACATGAATTGGAAATCAGCTGTTTGGCTGTACAGTCACCGCCAGGTCTGTAAGACTCATACTTCATCTTCATATATGAAGCATCTTACCTACAGGAGGGGGCTTCTTTGTCTCACATCTTTTACATGCTTCTGCTTATCTCACTGTGCTAAGAGTTGGTAGAAGATCGAAAGTGTTTTTAGGTCTGTCAGATCAAGAATGAGCAGTTTTTCTTACGAAGCAGAATATTAAGTGGGTTGTTACTTCATCTTTTTATTTCAGGTTGCATAATCTGAGGCTGTAAGGAAGACGGGTAGAGCTGGGGCTCTGCTGAAATGAATAGTAAGTCACTATAGTGATTGTCTTAATCTGGTTTCTGGTACGTAGAGTATTGGTTTGCATGAAACAAAATCAAATTGGGGCCAATTAAATGGGCGGGCTAGAGACAACCTACCATCAGCTATTCTTATTAATCTGTAATAGAGAGAAATTATGAAATGCAAGCAATACATTTTAATACTAAACGATTCAGTGATGATATCTAATATAGTTCTTGACATTTATTTTGTGTTAAGCCACATTATGCCAATGCCCTAAAAGTGGCAGTGCATACCTTCACTGCAATCTCACACATTCCTTTCAAGGTGACTCATTTTGAACAAATATAATAGGATATGACACAAGGATAATGAGTCTTTATTCTTCATTACTATGAAAGGTATGAACTTTACTCATCATTACCTGTTCGCAGACTTCTGCACTGGTATACCTTCATTTACAAATCCATTCTTGGTCTACTGCCAAAATTTTGTGCAACATATAGGTATTTATCCGCCTACATGTTCCCCAAACAGTGCAGGAAGGCCTGCCATCCCAGGCCTTCATTACCTTTAATGTTCCATCAGCACGTACTGAGCTTGGCAAAAAATAAGGGGTATTTAAACTTATGATTCTTTGGAAACCTGTTCCTGTTTATAGAATATTCATCTGCTTCTACCTGGAACTTTAACTTGTATTGTACAATGTATTGCATTGTTAAGTCTAACTGTATGTAAATGTTTTTATGTTATATGTTGTTAAACGTTCAAAACAGGTCTCTAATGTGAATGAAACCCTGGGTCTGAATGAGATTACCTGTATAAATAAATAAAATAAAATAAAAAACTTTGCAAAGCCCCTCTAGCAGTGAAAACAACACTAATATTACATTTCCACCAGTGTGACACATTACAGCCACTGAGCTTTGAAAAGGAGACAACCATAAATACTCTTAGACGGCGGACAACAGTATTTGAAACACCTGATGTCAGCACTTCAGCAAAGTCATGTGACTGAAGGTACGGTTCTCCAAAGCATATGGACTTCTGTTCTTCCTCTCCCTTGGCTCTGCTATATTTATCAAGTAACAGCAGCACAATATGTCCTCAATGATAAAAAGGGCTATGGATGCTGTTTAGACTTTGCTTAGTTGTGGAGTGAAAAAGTGTTTAATATCCGTGCCTTTCAATTACTTTCTCTGGCGTGTGCGAGCTGTAATCAACATCATCTCACCAAGTTAGTGTTCAGAGCTGCTGCTGCCGTTCATCAAATGTACAAATGTTGGTCCATTTTTCCTCCATTCTTATAAAATCCAAATGCACTTCAAACTTGACATATTCGAGTTTATAGTGCAATTCAACCCAAGTCGGTGCTGTTTATCATTTTGTTATCCCCCACAACTTGAATATCAAATTTTTTTATTTTTTTTATAGTTTATCAATTTAAGAGAATACAGTCATGTAGAATGAAACATCTAAGTCCACAAGTAAAAACAAATAGGATATACTGACAGATGTTATCATGAAGCTATGAACTCATATTTTTGCACAATAGACCCTTCACTCTGTATTTCATCCTTACAACCTCTCCGCTATGAAACTGAGTTCAAAGTTCACCAGGGTCAGTAATGAGACATTGATTGCTGCCTTTGAATTTTCTCACTTTCTCATTAATGACATGATAAGGGTCAGTTTCACTGTTTGGGTATGGGGAATGTGAATAATCTAATACAAAACCCAATATGCGTATACTCTCTTTAGTATGTGTTTTCCTATTTTTTTATGCAAATATGTTTGTGTGTCATGATATCTGACTCATATAGTACATGAACTAAGTTATATATAACAGCACATGCTCAGCACATGAACCTTAAGAAATAGGATCTATAAAAATCCATCTTGGAGTGGCAGCTTTATTGTCTTCACTTAACGTCAGTTCTGTTTTCTTTTCATTTGAAAACATCAGAATATTTTCAAATTAAAACGGCATTGTTTATTTCCACTTTACTTTCCTCAAGTCTCTCATCAGTGAATTTAACCAGACATTTGCACCCAATAACAGGAGAGGAACGTGGCTGCTCACTCAAACATACTTTGCATCGCTCACTCTTAGAATAACTAACATCATCATTATGTGACAGTTATGGATGTGCGTTGTGACAACCAACTCTCTCTTTTCCTGATGTCAGCAGAGACCTGTCAATCAGCCCCCATCACCTGCCTGGTGATGAGGTTACATTCTCCGAAGCGACAAACCCACACTGCAAGTTACTGGAGCAAACTGTCTCACAATATTTATGTTTCTGTGTCAAGTAAACATTTTATAAGAAGCTAATTGCTTTGACTGGTTGGGACTTACACCTCAGCGCCCTATACAGATGTCCAGTCTCAGATTTTGGAGATATTGAAGATTATTTGAAGGAGAATATAGTAAATGAAAAGAAAATGAATGCACTAATCCTCCCAAACATTGATAACCTCAGTTTCACTCAAATTTAATTTCTGTCCTGTTTAATTAGATGTTAATCACTGATAACAGCTAAATGTATCATTCTTGTGGGCACAAGAATTCAACATCTAATATTTGTGTATTTAGAAGGTTTCCATAAGTGGTTCCCATGGAAATCAGCTAAACTCCTTGTGTTTAAAATATGATTATTATTTGTCATTGTCATTGTTATATTTTTAGTGTTTGCTGTTGAGTCAACAAGCCAACAAATCAAGGAATCAAAAATACATTAGGATTCGATTTATGTATTTTTGAAGTAGGTTTAATAAATGTGAAATATGTGTATTAACTTGTGTGTAACTGATGCTATATATTTAGCTTGCCTAGAAGACGGATGAGTTGCTACTTGGCCACATCGTCTTCATTCACAAAAGTAAACCCACCTGCACACACACACACACACACACACACACACACACATGTACACACAAACATACATTCTGATACCAGTTTTGTGAATGAAATAAAGATAATTATGTATTACAGTAGATGCTATGTGATAATTAAGTCTTTCTGAAATTCTGTGGTGTATCTCTTCAGGGATATTTTGTAATTGAATGGCATTCCAAAAGGGGTAAATCCTATTGGGTCTAGACACCGGTGGTGGTGACCGGTGACTCTGCTGAGCCAGATGAAGCTAATTTAAGAATTAAGTTGGTGAATAAGGGGATGAATGGACAGTGATGGGATGGTGGGGGGACGACAAAACAGACGCATGAATGAAGTAAAGGTACGGAGATAATCATATTTACATGAGTCATAAGTTAGGTTAATAAGGCTAACAATGTAGTTTTGTTGCATCGCTAATGGATAGAAATGATCATGAGAACAAACAAGCTCTCATCAGCCCCGGAGAATGACAATACTTAATACAATAATACTTGTTAACCACTGTGAACATTAAATCCCGGGTTGCTCTAGATCACACAAACTTTTAATGCTCACAGCAGTATCCCTACAAAGAATTTATACACTGGGATTATACCACAGCTGGCTCGATGATTGGCTGTACTGGCATTTAAAAATTACAATAGAGAGGGAACATTACGTTTCGTTTAAGTGTGGATGTCATCTAACCTGGGGGGGAGTATTTTTCATATCACCGTCCTTGTGTGAAGAAAAGATGTATTTAATATGTAAATATGGCCTCTACTGTCAAATATTGATTTTGCAGAGACAAAGTAGGTCTGTATGCCATTAGTGGGATGGCAAATATTTGACTGTGCTGAAAAATAACTAACCTCAACAAAAGAACAAGAAAAATAAATTAAGCAAAGTAAAATAAATTTACGTGGCTTCATTTTATTTTTTCTGTAGAACGTCCAGTGCTGAAAGTTGTTCATGTGTGTGCCGGTGTGGTTGAAACTTCAAATTTTATTAGGTGGGTTAACATGGGACACTTTTTTCTCCTCTCCGAATTGCAATGTCGGTCGCCTATTTTCATGACCTGTGATCTTTTCCGACCTTGTATTTACATGCATCGACTCATCTAATCGGAAACACTTTCACACATACGCAGGCGATCCAAATTCCCATTCATAAGGTGGTGATAATGCGTTGGTGTGAGCTAAATAAAGTCATGACTTCACCCCTTTATCCAGATCCAGGCCTTCCTTCCTGTTCCAATGCTCATACCCGGTTTCATAAAACACAATCAAGTATTTTTTGTGAAATCCTGCAAACATTCCGAGAAACACCAACAAAAACATAACCTCCTACCAAACAATGGCATTTTTCTTCAGCATATCTGCATGTGCAGCATGCAAATGTGTACTAGAGTGAGTACGCACTCGAGCAGCCAACTGAGAAATTGGTTCCTCTTTGGTCTGTCTCATTAGCAACGCCATAATTATCACCCCATCTGCTCCTGGAGTTAAACTCTTCTCTCTACTTTCCGTCTCATGTCACTTGTTGAATTACAAGAAAAGAATCCTAATGGCTGCCCCAAGGATTTCTCAGTGACAACCAAATTAACACGAACTCCCTGCCATCATAAAAGACTAAAAGACTTTCCCCATCTTGATGCTCTTAACATGACTGCTTTATACATTCATTCATTATCAACCACTTATCCTGTTCAGGATTGCTGACATCGGGCGAGAGGTGGGGTACACCCAGGACAACTTGCCAATTCATTACAGGGCCAACACATAGAGACATACAACCACTCCCACTTACACTCACTCCTACGGGCAATTTAGTCACACCAATTCACCTATATTGCATGTTTTTGGACTGTGGGAGGAAGCCAGACTTCCTGGAGAGAACCCACATAGACACTCGGAGAACAAGCAAACTATAGACAGAAAGGCCAGCAGAGGTGGATTAGTACCCGGTACATTCTTGCTGTGAGGCAGCAGTGCTAACCACTGCCCCACCATGCCAACTTTGCATGCTTTAGGTCTCATTAAAATGTATTCATCCACTTAGTCTGCGGGTAACTTACTTATAGATTATCCATATTGTAATTTACTCTATTCATCAAAACAAAATCTGAATGTCATCTCCCCTGACCAGAGAACCCAAAGATTCTCTTAACCTAAAATGAGATTCAGGTTCAAACACAGAGTCAGGTGGAGTGGGCAATATGGGCCTACTGCTCTCAAACAGTGTGTAGGTTGACGTGAACAGGTGGAAACACAGTTTGAAGATCACTCAGCATCCATCTTCACTCCAAGACCACTCAGACACTGAGGGGGTTTGAACATTTATGATGCAATGATGCTGCTAATTGGCTCGAAAATTACATTTGGAGCAAAGTGTCAACCCCGCTGTTGAAAGGCTGAGTGGGTGTGTGAAATGTGCATTTATTGTATATGGTCTGTGTAGGCGCACAGATGGGAATTTATGGAGACATATATGTCTTGATTTACAAGCAAGTGTGAAAGTGGATCTGTTTATAGTAGGCGTATCTTTGTGGGATTACAGACGCATTCTCTCTCTCTCTTTAGAATTCATACAGGCAACAATTTTAATTATTTTTGGGGGAAATTGAGACAAAAACAGAAGCTTAAATTACAAGATACACTCACAAACATGAAAAAAAACACACACAAGCAATCGCTTAATGGCATTGTTTTCTCCAGGCACCATTACACTGATAGCATCAAATCTCAGAATAGAACTGCTGAGGTTGCAAGGCTGAAACTTGTGGTATCGGTGGAGCAAAGTAATGGACCTGTGTGGTTCTGAGGCTACAGAGATGAGGCGTGTTCTTATGAATCTTAAATCGAAGGCAGCTAAGTCTATAAGGCTAAGCAGCTGCTGAGCGAGGCATCTAACCTTTAACTTCTCTGACATCCATTCTTAATTACTGCATTTGCAAATGTTTTGTGTGTACCTTTGTATGTGGGGATTTTTGCAAAGAAAAGCATGCAGTATTACTGTACAACAAATAAAATTAGATTAATAAATGAGAGAGCCTATCTCTTTAAGTTTCTGTTTCTGTTGGTACACTGCATTGGTGCTGTGAATATAGATTGCATCACTCAGGTTCATATTTATTGTTGTTGTAGATCAAGATAACCAAGATGGTCTATTCCTGAATAAGATAATAGATCTGAACACTCACGTTGGACTCAGGCCATCTCCAGACAGAAAAGCAGATTATCTATCGACACTAGAAGCCTTACTATGTGACCCAGGCTGCTGAGGCTTTATTGGTGAAAGATCAATGATCGCTGGTCTGGATTTACTGGATGATACAAGACCTTTGGTATTTATAGGAACACACACACACACACACACACACACATGCACATGTCTTTGCTTCCAAGGGCCTATTGGATTTCTCTGGTCTCTTAACTGTCATTATGAGCCAAAATGGCTGCCTGCCTCTCCCCTAGGACCAGGGGAAATACAAACTACTACAGTCTGTGATGCATGCACACAAAAATCATACCCATATAAGGTTTATATTTTTTAAATGTTAGACTATATATAGATATTCTTGAATAATTCATTTGTAAATGAAAAGCCGCTTTCTTTATTTAGCTTGCCTGAAACATTTTACCAGTTTTTCTCTGACAATAATACTCAAATGACTGAGTTATTAAGCTTACTCGTTCCAAGTTTAATCTAATATGGCCATGAATGATACATAGCACAAAACTTTAAAACAACCAAGTCTACCAGTTTCCACTGTGACCCTAGCTGGATGTGACCTTTGATAAACAGAAGCCAGTATTTACACCACTGCAAGACTGATGGCCTTCCCCTTCTCTGACATTTAAAGAGAAGGGTTTTTATATTGCCTTAGGCCAGGGGGAAGGAGAAATAAATGAAGAGCTATAAACTGATCAGCCTAAGCCAAGACAAAGGGTTAGATGCGCATCCGACGTATACAATTTAAAACCCATGCCGAGTCAGTATGTGGAAAATTAAACTGATTTCCAAACCAGATCGGTTGGGTCCCAGGTTAACAAAGACCTCCACTGGCATCGTCAACCAGCAGAATACCGGCTGAATACCGAAAACTATGCTACTGTTGGTAGAAGGAAAAGAAGTTTGAGAACGGAAAGACTTGTCAGGAAACATCAAGAAATGAGGAAAGGCAGCAGTGTAGGGGTGAGAGTAGGAATTTAAATGTTGGCACAATGACAGGAAAATGTAGAGTGCTAGCTGATATGATGGAGGGAAGGAAGGTAGATACACTGTGTGTCCAAGAGACCAGGTGGAAAGGCAGCAAGGCTAGACGCATTGGAAGGAGGGTACAAACTGTCTTACTGTGGTGTAGGTGGGAGGAGAATTGGGGTAAGGGTTATTCTGAAGGAGGAGTATGTGAAGAGTGATTTGGAGCAGAGGAGGCTTTCAGACAGAGCAGTGAGGATGGACACAGAAATCGGGGGCGTGATAATGAATGTTGTCAGTGCTTATGCCGAACAAGTTGGTTGTTATTGTGGAATAGAAATAGAATTTCTGGAGAGAGTTGGTTGAAGTAATGTTGAGTATTCCTAGGGGTGAGAGAGTAGTAGAGTGGTTGGATTAGACTTTAATAGCCATGTTGGTGAAGGGAACAGAGGAAATGAGGGGATGGGCACGTATGGTGTTAAGGACAGGAACATAGATGATGAGGGAAGCGTACAGGGCAATATAAAAGAGCGGTAAGAGCACACAGATGGACTACTACGCAGACAATGTAATCTGAAGGAGATTGGAGACTGCAAGGTGGTGACAGGGGAGAAGGTAGCCAGACAGCATTGAATGGTAATGTATAGGATGACTCTGTTGTTACAAAAGAGGAAAAGAGAAAAAGGATGAGCAGAAGGTCAATGGTGGAAGTTTAAGAAGGAAGGCTGCTGTGGGAACTTCAGGGAGTGGTTGAAACGGGCTCTGGGCGGTAGTGAAAAGTTGCCGGATGACTGAGCAACTACAACAAATGTGATACGGAAGACAGGTAAGAAGGTGCTTGGTTTGGTATCTGGAAAGAATAAGGACACTTGGTGTTTTGAATCAGGAGGTTCAGGAGAGTATAATCAGGAATAATAAGCAAAGAAGAAGTCGAATAGCAAGAGAGATGAAGAAAGAAAGTATGAATAAAAAGAGATGCGGCGTAAGGCAAAGAGTGAGGTAGCAAAGGCTAAACTAAAGGGCTATGATGAAATGTATGAAAGATTAGTCTCAGGACAGAGAAAAAGAATTGTACCGATTTGCAAGGTTGACAGTGAAACAGTCTCAAAGTCCTGTATCATGTAAAGATGGCTGACCAAAAGACAGGAGGCAGAGCTGGAGCTGTTCAGATGTTCTTTGGGAGGGACGAAGATAGACAGGATTAGAAACGAGCACATCAGAGAGACAGCCCAGGTTAGACATCTCCGAGACAAAGTAAGAGAAGCCAAATTTTGGCGGTTTGGATACGTTAAAAGGAGGCATAGTGGATCTATTGGTAGAAGGACGGTAGAGATGGAGCCTTCAGGCAGGGGAAAAAGGAGAAGACCAAAGAGGAGATTTTGTGTTTGGTGTGAGAGGATATGCCATTGGTTGGTGTGAAAGAGGAAGATACAGACGACAGGGCAAGATGCAAACAGTAGTTCCGCCGTGGCCACCCCTATAGGGAACAGCCAAAATAAGAAATAAAAGGTAAGCGGTTGACATGGCTCTATTCCAGGTAGTAATTAATTATTAGAATTAATTAAAAAAAACATGTAATATAGCTATTTTGTATGACAACTGTAAAAAAGTGTACAGTACCATGCTGTTTACACACACATTGTTCTGCTCTTCATTCTTCCACTGTGCTATTAATATTTTGTACTTAGTATATCATCTTCCTCACTTTTTCACATTGAAACTAAAAGGATTAGCTTATTTGATGACATATTTTTTTATGTCAACATTTATTGAGTAGAGTCATACGATGCTTGCTTCAGAGGTACGGTTTAAAAAAAATCACACTCTATTGACACACATGTGGTGGGTTTGTTTTAGAATATGATTTATATTTGAATGTTATAAGTAGTTTAATATTTTAAATGCATCTTATTTTTAAGAAACTCTAAATTTTAAAAAGCTGACCTGTTCAACATTTCATTAGAGTTCAAATCTGCGCATTTGCCATAGGTTAGTGTCGGGTGGTAAAACTAATCAATGGAATTGACTGTTTGGTCATATCACTCTGCCAAACTTAAGCATTTTTTGGACTTTTGCTCTCTAAACATGTTCATTTAGACATATCTATATTCACTTTGAGGTAAGAAAAGTTCAGGAGGCAGGAGGAAACATTTGACCCTGCATTAGCTTTGAATAACTTACAGGTCTCCACTGTGGCGCTGGGGGAAGTCAAAAGAGTCACCATACAGTTAACTAATAAACATCGATCTCACAAGCTGATTGGAGTACTTTGATGAATGTAGCCTGAAATCATAGGTCACATTCTCGGTATGGTTGGTGAATAAGCGTTTCAATGTGGCGAGTTTCACCGTTGCATCTTGATCTTCTAAGATGAAGAAATATGAGCTCTTCTGTATTTCCCCAAGGAGGTAGATTTCTTGAGTATTTTAACGCAGCTGATCAAACTCCATGATCAAATCATTTCTCTAAGTACTTGAATGAACACATGTGAACAGAAGGGGGGAAGAAATATGAGAGTCCAAGAGACAGAAATGGAGAGACCAAAGTATGTAGAAAAGACACTTAGTTGGTATAATCTTTAACTGTGATGGATGGATAAATTAATCACCTTCTAGATTATTGATGGTTCTGGCCGCTAACTGGTTGGGTAGGGGGCTGACTAAATACCTCATAGTACTTTCCATCTTCCTTTACTTGCCTCAAACCTCCAAGGAAGTTTTATCCACTATTTATTATTTCTAATACTGCTAACTGGATGGCACCATATTGGTCATTAGAGCTGTATACATACTGATATACTTAAATATCAATCCATACTGATATACTTATATATCAGTATGTCGATACTAATATATCAGTATGAGGGACAAGTGATTACTTTATGCTCCATGAAAACCGGTGCCTTTGGAAAGTGTTACTTCTATTACAGCTACTGAGCTACTGGTGAGGGATTTAACATTAAAACAAATCCCACTGTTTTATTTCAAGTTGACGAGTCATTCACTAAGCATAACCAAATATTCTAACAAATATAAAATTAATACATTTTCTCAAGTTTCTGTCCATGTGATGTCAAAAAAAGGAATTTTGCAATACATTTCAATATATATGTAATCCAATAATTCACTACGATACACGATCCTAGGTTTTATAATAGTGTTTTGGTTTTTTTAAAATCCAGGATAAAAAAGGGATAAAATAACATAACAAAAACATGGCTGGACAACTTATACCTTTGTACATGTTATTTATTTTCTGTGGTGTCCCCCATGGCCCCATCCATGGCCCCTTAGTCTTTAGCAGATACAAGTTGCCACTGGGTCATTGAATATAAACAGGTTCATTAATGTGACACACATTTTACAGTTAGAAATAGGGACTCAAAATGTGCTCAACCAAACTGTTGACCAGGATATTAACGGGTTAAGGCAGTCGAGATTACCTGGCTTTGAGATTTTAATATCTCTTACAGTTTTTCTGCATGTGTGTATGTTTGTTGGAATAAATCATATTCTCACCTAGCCTCTCCTTGAAAATATCCTTCTGCATCATCTATTATTGTCACAGCGATTATGCTAAAAGGAACTCTGCATTTTAGAGCATTTAAATATTTGTATTTAAATGCTCTAAAATGCAGACTTCAGACTTGTATTTGTTTGTGTTTGAGTCCATGTTGGATTCCACTCTCATCATAAACTCAGGTCAAATACATTTTTAACCATGTTTAAGCATTTTTGTTCAAAGCATCCTAATGAACAAATTTAAACAGAATCTGTGACAGCAGAAGCAGCAGAGGTTTTCCATGGACAGCAGCCCAGTGAAGCTTTCCTCTGAATGTTGCTGCAGTAGGCATACAACAAGCTGTTTGATGTCTTCCTTCACATCTGATCTGATGCAGTCTTTGTATTTCCATGATGTCGACAACGAAAGGCTGCATGCAGGATTTTCCCACTATTACTCCAATGTCTGGCAGCATGTTTATTGTAGGACAGATGCCCTTTGTTGGAAGAGATGTTTATTTAAGTGGTAGTTTATCGCTAGTATTCTGTGGGATACTAGTGATAAACATCAATCTTGATGTATTTTATGGCTTGATTTCTTTAGATAAAACTCTCCACTGCGAAAGCTGCTTTATTGTTTATTATTTTTATCCTCAACAAAAGTTGCAAAAAAGTCAATGCAATGAACCCACTGACTACTAAAACACAAACATCAAATCATCAATATAACTATGCAGAACTTTAAAAATAACAGAATTGTCTTGTCTGAAAGGAACTTAGTCTGAACATCTGATTTGACTTTATCAACTTGGGCTTTAAATGATTCAATAAACCGAGGGAAGAGACCTATAAATTAAAGTTTAAGAAAATAAATCACCAACACAAGGAATTTCCAACGATGAGCTGTAAATGAAACAAGAAGCTAGAAGCTGTGGTGAACTGGAATGAGATCAGTACCCCTGGGAAATATGCCACCACAGAGAAAATCCTGTTTGTAAATGTGTGTCCTCACACATTTTCCATCTATAAATGACACTGCTCTGTTCACAAAATCATAAAAAAGGTTAAAAATAGAACTCTCCGTGTGTGTATGTGCTTGTGTGTGTGTGTATAAGAACAGAAGGCTACAGTGCAACAGTAACAGTCAACATCTGTCATGTTAAAGCTCACTTAGCCTAAACATGGAAACTTTTCCGTTCCCTGTGTGTATGCGTGGGTTGTGTGTGTGCGTCTGTGTCATATGGAATCTCTTAACATTTTACTTGCACTTTCCTGCACACATACACATAGACACACACACATACACACAGAGTGAGAAATAGGGAGAGGAAAATGTCTCTGTTTTGGTTGTGGTTTGTTTATATTTGATTTAGTGAAGGATTCCCCCTTTTTACTACCTCTCTTTATTTTGTTGGCTACTGCTCTCGCTCTCCACCTATCTTATTCTATTATTTTTATTTCACCTCAATGTTTCTCTTCTCATTTGAGTTGATCCACTTTTTCTGCGTTATTGTGTTTCTAGAACTAGCCCAATGTTGTTGTTCATTGCCAAGATCAAACCAAGTGTTTCAAACATTATATGGGTTACTGAATAGTATTGCCCTATTTAATAATGTGGATATGAAAATTCCCGATGGTCTGAAACACCAGAGAGAACACGACAGGAAAGCAGAGTAATAGCTGTAATTGTTGAACACTCCTCACCCAAACTGTGCTTCCCTATTTTGTTTTAGAGATATAATGTGTGACAAGTCTCCAATGATGTTCCAAACCATTTAAATCTGTGGTTGGATTTAGGGTAACAGGTCTTTATTTGGACTAGGGGAGAGGAAGGAGGCCAGTGAAAAGGACTAAAGGTATCCTGATGACAACTCCAATCAAGCCGTGCTAATTACACTGTGTGTTTTGTTTCCATTGATTTAACAGAGAGACACCTGGTGACAGAAATTGTGTACTGTCCCTTTAACATGGCCGTGGGAGCCTACATTAGTTGTATTGCCATGGAATATAACGGACAGTGTCAGGGGAGAAACTTTGAAGGACAAGCTATGCAAGCTACCACTTATTTCAGACAGGAAGTAATAGAACATTAATTAAACTGCCCTAGGGACTAATCTAGTTTGATAAAAGAAAGAAGTTCAAAGCATTTGAAAAATTACGTTCACATTAAAAACTTCCCTTAAAATTAAAAAAAGACCACATTGATAAAGTATATGTGATACAAAATAAGGATATAAAATTTATCGGATATAATATATGCTATATACGAAATACCAAAATAAATCAAATGATTTATCGACAAGAAGATTCAACAAAATATTGTTTAACTCCCAGTATGCAATATTTTTGGTACGCTCCTCTCCGAAACTGAAAATACACTGCAGAAATTAACAAACATCCAGCTTGTCCGTTACGTTCAGATATCGTATTGCATATATTCATGTGACTGACATGTGATCATGTATTTTTATTACCATTCACTGGAACACTGGAACTTTGCTTTGCAAACAAGAGTAAAAATCTATTTTTTACTGTATTTTCTTTTTTATTTGGAACTTCCTGGTGCGATCCACATTCTCTGATTGTCCCTCTGATGTCATTTAGTAGCTGTGAAATTAAGCATGCTTCACCCACATGCCATGAACCAACTATTATTTGGGTCTGTTATATCCCATCAAAGGAATGATGTGCTCCAGTTCCATTGATGGTGTGTCTGTATACTGTACGCATCGGATCCGCTCTGTGACTTCACTAGAGTGAGTTGTTGCTCCATTTGATGTGACCCTGCTTGGTATGCACACATACACCTACTGTTGTGTGTGTGGATTCGTTCAGCAGGTTGTCCTCTACTGAGAGCCTGAAGTCATGGAAAATATGCAGCTAGTTTACACTACTTCTCTAAACAATGAGGAAACTGACAGAAAGTGAGTGAGACATGCATGTGGAGTGAGTGTGTATGGAACAGAGGAACCAAGGAAGAAACTGAGTGAGTGAGTGCGAGCATGACGGTCCAAGGGAAAGAAAGAAAACTATAAAAAAAATTTTGCAAGGTCAAAGATGCTCCCTCTTCTGTAAAGCTCAATTTGTGCTGATGTGGATCGACTATAACTGTGAGCAAAACGACATGAAAAAAGCTAAGATGTGCCCAAAAATGTATCGGCCAGTTGAAGAGGCAAATTGTGAGATTCAAATCTTTAGGTCCAAGATAAGATAAAATGTGTAAACTTTGACTGAATTCTGTTTTTCAGGACTAGTCAAGATTTAGTACAGACTGACAGAAAAGAGTAACCCTACATGCCTCCTTTGGAAGGAGTATAAAAAATGAGTTAGAAGATGATAAGGAGAAAGGAAAGGGAATAAGGTCAAAACATCTTTATTGGTTGGGCCTGCCTGTCCTTGGCTGGAAAATTAAATGTCAATTTGTTTGTCTTTATGTTTGTGTGTGTGTATGTGTGTGTGTGTGTGTGTGTGTGTGTGTGTGTGTGTGTGTGCGTGTGTGTGAATGATAGGTAGCAGGAAGCTTGTGAAAGCAGCACACATCTTGTTTCAACATGTCTACAAATGCACCGGCCCGTGTAAGACTGCAAAGCTAACATCTTGGTGCTATCCCACTGCAAAGGTTATTTTCAACAATTCCACTGAGCGAGCCAGTTCTGGTGCAGATACACAACATTAATAACAGCTGCAGCTCATAACTGTCACAACAATGCAATTGGAAGCAATGAGCAAAGGGTTTGAGTATGAATAATTAGGAACATAATAGCGGCAGTAAACAAGTTTTCCTTCGGATGACGGAATGGTCAGAGAGATGGCTTCTATGTGACTGATTAGATTTTAGAAAACAAATTCCTAAATGAGGCACCAAACATACTCACCTGAGACATACACACCAGGAACTAAACTACACATCCCCCTCAATAAGAGACTCAGCTTTGTAAGAAATGGATTTCAAGTTGAATCAAACTGAAAGAATGGAAAATAAAGGCTTCCTGTTCCTCTTCTAATATCTGAAGGACCCATCTGGGACCATCCGACCCCGCTGCATGTCTGAATGAAAAGCCCTCAACCACAACAGCTGACAATCATCCTGCCAGGCTATTGGCCAATTAGCACAGGGTTGCCATGGTTGCCGGCACACACTTGCGCTCTCACTTCTCACCTCTGACAGTATCCGCCTACTCACGGCACGGAGAGAGAGATGGAAAGAATGATGATAGGATGAAAAGAGAGATCGAGAGAAGGAGAGAGCTTAGAACAAACACATAGATGACAATGGAATGAGGTTTGACCAATGTCTTAAAAAACAAGACGTTTTTCCACAGGGGCAGATATATGTACTATGACTTTATTTAATGGACGAAATATGTGCTAAGTGCATGAATAAATGTAAATGCCTTCAAAAATCATGTGTGAAATTTCATAGAGTTTTGTTGAAAATTGATTGAAAATTGAATATGGACAAAATTACATGATAATCACCTCAATGCTTAATATTTAAGACTAAGACAAATCTTTTGAAACCATTAATTTTGAAAAGTACCATCAAAGAGCAACAAGAGACGTCTTTGTCAAGACGTGACAAAGAAAAAAAAATTTAAAAGTTAAATAACCTAACATTAACATAACATAACATAACATTTGATGCCATTTTGTATTTAGGAAAGAGCTGTTTCCCCCAAACAGTAGGGTCAATCTACAGAATACATGTTGTTCAGTCCTTGAGCAGGACCTTGAATCCCAATTTTGGTCCAAGGGGGCTTCACAGGGGATGCCCGCTGCTCCACAGGGATGGAGAACTCAAATCACAAAAGTTGAACTGTAAGCAACTAGATATAAAAGTGTTAATAAAGAGTTAGATATCTTATCTTATCTTATTATTGTCACAACCTCTTTTGCTTATGACAAAATCCTTTAAGATGTATGGAACCAACGAAATTGGATGCAAGGAAGTATGTAGGTGCTTTATACATATTGCAGATGGAGAAGGAGCCTTGAATTCAAACGTGCCCAAATAATGTCAAACTATGAGCAGAGATGAGATCTGCAAATTATGTGTAAAAATTTAACTGGCTTTTGTTCGTTTGTTGAGGAGATGTGGATAAACTGTTCTCGGGTATTTACAGACAGATGTACGGAAGGGTGGACAAGGGTGACGCTATATCTTGTTATGGCTGAGGCACACATGAGTAATAATAGAGGAGCGAAAACAGCTTTGTTAATGTGTCTGAATGACAAAGACCATTATTTTGCTTTCACAGTGATGGAAAAATGACTTGAAAATAACAGTTGATTTGATTTTGGAAATCAACGGTTGACACAAAAGCACTCAATTAGATGACATACTCAGTGTGTAACTTTGTTATTGTGTTGTATGCTGAGGTGCTGCATGAAAGTTTTTCATGGGTAAATGTAACCACAGACAGACAGAGGACAAAGCATCTTTATATATCACTCTCAAATTAGTATAGAAACCATCTGCTCTGCTTCTACACAAAAAGGCATATCGCACTGATCACATGGATAAACTCTGAAACACACTTTAACGCAGCCTTGTACACAATCGTCCAGGAACTATGTTTGATTCCTGGTGCACATAATGAAAAAAAAGACCTATTCATTTTGTGCACACATACATTTACACACACACACACACACACACACACACACAAATAGTTATCCCTTTCCCACATAAATAGCAGCGTCAAAGACTCAATCAATAACTTGCTTCTTAAATTCTTCAGCTTTGCGAAGGGAGAGCGAGAGAGTGTGTGCGAGAGAGAGACTTTGTCAGTTCTTCCCATCCCTCGCTCACCTAATTTTTGTACAGCATGGAGGAGGGGGATGTAGATACGATATTCAAGAGAGCAAGGAGAAAGACAGAAGGAGAGAGAAGTCGGGAGAGATGCGAAGCCCAGAGGGTGTGTAGATGTCAAAGGGAAAGATGGGAGAGCAGAATCAACATTTTATCTGGGTACTCGAAGAAGAGAGGGAACAATAGATTGGGAATAGGAGCGTGGAGATCCTAGAATGGAAATGGGTTACTCACTGTAGTAAGGATAAGATGGGAGTGTGTCGGGAAGGAAAAGGGAAAGAACGAGACACATTTCAATATCCTCTATGAAAGGATGGAGAGATAAATGAAAATATGCAAAGAAAAAAAGAAAACATGACATGGCAAAACATGGCATTCCCTCACTTCCTAACATATATTGGATTCAACCAATATATGTTAGGAAGTGAGGGAATGCAGGAAGGGAAAATGAGGAAGGATAAAAGACGAGGGAGAGGAGATGAATACATTTTAAAATGTAAGAATGAACATGATGGAAAAATGGAATCCAAAAACAATCATAAAACGGAGTTAATAGAGGCTATGGGGATAATTGAAAGACTTAAAGGAAGGATGAAGCTTGGGACTGAGAAACAACAAATGCTGACTGATAAATAATAATGAGGTGAGTTGAAGGGCGACAGAGGGGGAAGCAAAGAAAACCAACACCAACGTGGGCGCAAAGGGAAAAAGAAAGGGAGACCAACCTAAAAAAAAAAAAAAGTATGCTCGCAACTCGCAATGGATTGATGCAAATATTAGAACAATAGTAAGACAGAGAGAAAAGATGGGCAAAGGGGGCGATGACAGTAGGTGGGATACGGGAAATTAAAGGGGAAAAGGAAGATGGTGAAGGGAGATAAAACGTGAGATAGCAAAGATGAGAAGCAGTGAGGGAGCGGAGGAGAGGAAAGCATGTGGAGATCAATAGTGATGAAGTGAGGGAGAAGAGAGGGAGGATTTCAGAGAGGATATTCATAAGCTAACACATATTCATCAGCGGAGGAGACTTCAGCCCGCCTTTCCCCGAGCCCCTCCACCTTATATATGAAGTTTCTGTTCAGCAAACATAGATCATGAACTCCACAAACAACAACTTACAACCATTTGTGTTCCGTCCAAATCTTTTTAGGATGGAAAGACTGCATTTTTTTTCACAAGTGCTTTTTTTAGGGGTTGGACCAGCAGGGAGGGGTGGGGTGGGTTTTTCTTAAAACAAACAAATAACACCAAAATATGATGAGTTAAAGGAGCAGTTCAACATCTTCAGAAAAGATGGACAGAAAGGATGGTGGTAAGATTGTAAGTCCCAAAATGATGACCCATTTCTTTATTGTCATGTCTTAGTATAGGTATTATTCAATAAATATATTTAACTATTACTCTAAGGGGTCCTTACCGAAGCGCATTGCATTCACCAAATAAAAAAAGATTCAGACACATTTTCTCGTAATTACTGAGGCCCCGTGCAAAATCTAAATCCCAGTCATGCATTATTTTAGTCTATTTTATACTCCCATAGTTTATATGCCTGAATAAAATAGTGCCCAACAGAGAACTTCAGCCAAAAAAACCCTGTTTTATCAACATTTGAACCTGTCTCTGGTGTTTTACCTTCCAAACTGACACCATACCGTAAGGCTAAACTACAT
>VRLP01006297.1:0-29582 GCA_009660295.1 Lophius piscatorius
GTGTGTGTGTGTGTGTGTGTGTGTGTGTGTGTGTGTGTGTGTGTG
Organism: Lophius piscatorius; assembly: GCA_009660295.1. Classification (NCBI taxonomy): domain Eukaryota; kingdom Metazoa; phylum Chordata; class Actinopteri; order Lophiiformes; family Lophiidae; genus Lophius; species Lophius piscatorius. The sequence goes on from VRLP01006297.1 coordinate 46, forward strand.
TGTGTGTGTGTGTGTGTGTGTGTGTGTGTGTGTGTGTGTGTGTGTGTGTGTGTGTGTGGGGGGCTCACACAGCAGGAGGTCTGTCGGATTAAGGAGTGTCCTCCTTTAGAGACGACGACTGCATAAGAGAGGTTGATGTCCTTGTGAATATATATCATACTTTTTTACATCTAGGCTTTGTGTTTGGACCTGTCAGTTCAGCCTCACATGCAAATACTCAGAAGATGTCTATATGGGTGCCTCCGGTGCCCGGCCCGTGCTGCATTCCGGTCTGGTACTTATGGAACGGGTTGGGTAAGTCACTGCCAGGGAACTTTTGAGCATTTAAAATCAGATGCGTCTGGAATCAGAGCAGAGTCTTGAAACCTGTTCTCCATCCATTTTCTTCCGCTTATCCGAGGCCGGGTGGCGGTGGCAGCAGAGTCTGAAGGGATTTTCCAGGTATCCGTCTCCATAGCAACACTCTCCAGCTCATCCTGGGGGATCCCGAGGCGTTCCCAGGCCAGATGTGAAATACAATCCCTCCGGTTGTCTCCTCCTTCTGTGCTCCTCAGCGGTTATTTTAAGTAGCCTGGCCTGAATTACACACCCAATAAACTTAAAATATCTCCACAACCATCAGGTGCATTTGTAAAAACTTTGGTGTCTATGGAAAGGTAAGACCGGGGGCAACTTGAGCTTTAAATCGGGTGTTTTATCCTCTAGTGTGTAGCCAGCATGAGATAGATGCTGGAGGGGTGAGGCGGGGCGGTGGGCACGTCCACGCCAGCGGTGATCTCCACCCGCCCGCCCGTACGTCTGACCCCCAGAACCACTGACCCTGGTTCACACACACACTCCTTGGTGCTGACAGCTAACCTGGTTACAGCAACGGGTTTTTACGCAGAGCTTTAACACATCAGGGGGGAAATGTCAGTAAATTCAAGTGAAATACAGACGTGCGGTGGGTTCGCCTAAAAACAATTACCGCCCCCCAAAATCACTGAGAAGCGTAAAACTAAAATTATCACCTGGCCTCTGTGTGGCTGCTGGCAAAATATAGTAGGTAATTTGCGGTTGAATTTTAACCTAGCTAAATACAGGCATGGCACATTCACACAGGATGAATTTCACAGACGTTTTACCTAATTATTACAAATTACCTCAGGTCCCCAGGTAATACTAGTCCTTTGAGAATAAGGTATTATTTAGTTGAATTTTCTAAGGTAAGAGGAAAACAATTTTGTATTTGGGCACGTATTATTAAACAGCTACAAGAAAAAATGTAAGAACTCTCCCTTCTAATGGACCGGCAACATTCTTGCCTTTTCTGGTGGTCCATCGTGCAGAATTGCACCGCTGTGGTATTCTGGGGTAACTTTTTGTAGAGGGTACAAACCACCTTTCTGTTTTATAATAACCTGAAGTACTCCCAAACTTTTGAAGCCTTTGGTTTTGAGGAACTTTTAGATTGAAACAAGTCAGGCAGCCTCGACAGAGTCGGACTCTGCTGCCGCCGTCATTTTCACAGTCTGTGGAACTGCTCAGCCGACAAATGACCGCAACCAAAAAACGACTGACGTGATGATGCAGCAGGTACATAGTGGTGTTGCAGGAGACGCTTGTACCAAACACTAGTGGGTGCGACGATTATTACGTGTCGCGGCAGCCCTAGATACCATAAAGTGCCTGTTATTCTATAGAGATTTTGTTTAATAGAACCAGGAGGACTCTCTGTTTGACACTGGTGGACAGACAATGTACCCAAAATGTGAAAACTGGGATTCTGACCCCAGAGCCGGGCTTCTGGCTGCAATATACCATCTATGTCCATTAGGGAGAGCTATATGCACATACTACAACTCTGACATAAACCTAGTATATTATCAAATCTAGCATTCTGCACGATAACAGAATTACCTCTGCCTTGTTCGTAGGATTAATAAGATTAAAAGACGCATGTGGTGAAGACAAAACTGGCCAAAATGTAATCGGTCTTTATTCATATTATTTAAAGTGTTTGGTATGGTCAGAGTCAAGTTTGTCAAACCGGAGTGAAAGTCAAACTCCTGCACAGACGGATGAATTTCACCAGTACTCTACTATTTAGCGTATTATTATATCCCCGAAAAGTCTGAAATCATCGTCACGTAGTATTGCTGCAAATTTTTCATGTATCATTATCACATTTTATACCCAAATAGACCGTAGTGCGAGGAAGAACTGGATTTCTTTTGGGAAAGGTTGGGGCATACTTTGGGGAGCTTTATCTCCAAATTTTTCGGGTCATAATTTCTCAACCTTGGGTCCAATTTAGTGCAAATTTGTTGCGTATGAATCAACTCAAGGAGATCTATCCTACTTATGACAAATACTTCTCTAAAAGTTCATATTTTACTCAACCGAGGGAGCATTTTTATGAAAACTTCGTTTTTTGGACATTACTTCCTAACCGTTTGGTCCAACTTAGTCCAAATATGAAATCGACTCGAGGAGCTCTATCTTGACTGAATTGCTTCTGTATTGAAAACTATGTTAGTAGATAAAGGTTTTCTGAGGAGTTTTTGTTAATTGCGTAAAACACAACAGGTAACAGTAACTTTAAGGCCTAGTCGGCCAAAGTATGGCAGCGTACGTCAAAACCATGTCGGTCAACATTCATACTTTAACATGTCATTAATGGAGAAGTTAACACGTTCATTTTGTTTCTCGCAACTTGATCGGTTCCCTCAGTTCGACCCAGATTTCCGCAGGTAATTTTAGCAAGGATTTTCACCGTGGTGTATCACTGAAACCCGAAGCAGACCCAGGTACGATAACGGCCAAGGATGTCTTTCCTCAGAGGCACAAGTCGGATGTTGGCAAAGATGTTAGAGTTGAGACAGGAATGAGTCATGAACTTTATGTCAAACACTGTTGGGCTAAAGCTGGGTCAAGTCTGTGAGCGGAACCACATCACAACTCAGCTAACCAATGCGATCACCAAATGGATCGCCATGGACTGTAAAAATGTTTGAGACCGCAGGAGCAGGGTATTCTCACGATCACCTCAAGCAGCCCACCATACCAGCAACCTCCAGGGGAACTGTTGTCTGCGGGTTGCATGACATTGCAAAGGCAAAGAAAGAGGAGCTGTTTGGACTAGGTTTGGTGTGAGATTTATCTTTGCAAACAATTTACAGGCAAAGCTGTTTCCATTTACTTTGTAGCAGACGGTATTTTTATAACTTTATTTTATGTGGTCGCCTGCTAATTAAGTCTGCAATTCATTCATCATCAATTCTATGGGCCAAAAAAAACCAAACAAACATAAAACCCCCAAAAACAAATCAAAACTAAACTGAGATGTCATAAAGTAAAACTTGAACTGTCATTCTAACCAATTTGCCAAAGGATTTGTCTGTTTGTTGTTTAGTACTAGTGTTTTATAATCACAGCCTATAATTGAGACTAACACAATTCATTTTAATCTGTTGTCATTGGTTAGCTAGCATCTTTATTAGGCCTATGGTTTGACTTTCACCCCCCCTTCTTTTCTGTCTGCCCCGGCAAAACTTTACGAGTGAAAACGCTGTCGACTGACTTCTTAGGACAGAGAGGAGGCCATAATGTTGGAACTGGGGGCCTGTAGGCCCGGCCACAGGTGAACAGCAAGAATTTCCCCCTGAAGAAGTGAAAACGTATACAAAATTTAAGCTACATTGTGTAAAATCTAGGGAGGCATGGAATATAATATTGATAACTGTGTTTTTTTTTAGTATATAAACAGCTGAAAATAAATATATTTTATATGTAGTCCATGTTACGCTACCATTTTTGTTTGGATTAGCTTGAATAGAAAAACTTAACTCCGGAACCATAGAGACGATTTTACTTGTTTATTGGTTGAAGTGAACCAATAATGGGAGAAAGACGATGAAGAAACGTTCCACCTCGAGGATGAAGATGATGAGTATTGTTGCTGGATAAATGTTTCGTGTATTGAGTGATCGTACTGATTATTTAGCACAGAGAAAATGGCGATGGCGCCTGAAACCTCGCTGTCAAAGGAAACATGAGGATCTGACTCGTGAAACCGTTGAGAGATAAATGATCGTGGTCCGAGCAGTCGGGTTAGTGGTGGCTTCTCGAACTCTTCTGTTGTCCATAGGTCATGGCAGCAGCTTTACAGCGCCCTTGTCCCTGCCAAGACGTCCGGGCGTCTACCCTACCAAGTTGAATTCCTTTGGAGGCCTGCACAGACTTCACCAGTCGCGTTTTCGTGCTTAACTTCTTTGATGAGGTGATGAGACTTCCCATTCTGTTGTTTTGTTTTTTCTTCATCAGCTGGCTGATCTTGCCATAGGTGGAAGACCACTCTTCTTCCTGAGCCCCAGACACCCAGTACATAGACCAGGTGTCTAGTTTAAGTTAGATTGCTCTACGGATTTTCATTATTTTTAGGGGGTGTAGACCATGGTATCAATGTTACTTATACATTACTTATAAAACCGTAGAAGTTTGTGTTCCATAGGTCCAAATGATCACGCCGTGACACTAAACGCATTTTAGTTGTGGTAAAGAAGGGTGCCATGGAGTTTTTCTGGACCTTCCTGCTAAATTTCAGTGTCAGCCCCCCTCGGATTTTGGCTGCATATGTGACAATGTGGAGCCTTGTCTCTTCCAATACGTAGAATCTCAAAGCTGGAGCTTCTATACGCTATCTGCCCTTTACCCCGTCTCCCTTCTCGGACCTGTGGTTTTCAGCAGAGCACCCTTTAATTATCTTTTTCAAAGAGATAACAGCAGGAGCATCGTTGCTTTCTCCAAGCTCTATAAGTATTTAAGTTACTGTTGGGTCACCCTTATTCCTCTTCTTCTCTCATGATTCCTGTAAACCTCCATCAACTCGACCCCCCTTCTCCCCCCTCTCTTCTTAATTCTCCCCTTCAGAACAGGGGTTTTGTAGATGTATATTTGTGGTCAGGGAAACATCTGCTCGTACGGTAAACCACCTGTACTGTTCGATAGCAATCAGCCCGGCTCTGTGATGTTCGCCTGGCATGCCCAGTGGAACGAAACACACAAACCTCATAATTACAGAGTTGAAAAATGAAGAGGGAGGGAAGCAGCTTGTCTTTCATCATAAACTAATGCAGCATTGCCATGTCCTCTCATCTGTTCGCAACTCCCCTCGTACTTGGTGCTCATCCAAGTCTAGGCTTGATAACCCCTTATGAAACATTTAGGATGGGTAATGCTGGACAGCTTTCTCTTCCAACATTACCCAGAGCATAATGTTTTTTTCCACTATAGAAATCTAGAAATAGAAACACTGCATTTGCAATGTATTTAAATGACCATGAAAATCCATATGAGGGAAGTGATTTCTGCAAATGTGCTGCTATGTGAGTTCAAAAGTCACAAACCCGACCCCAGATGTTGAGTTGAGTTATACCTTCAATAACGCCGACAATCCTACCCCCGACCTATGCCGCAGATCTTCAGAAGGTTTTGTGGGAAAAACTGCAAAAACCCAAAACGTATCGAGTATATTTGTCTAATTTATTTGTCAAATTATCTAATTGCACTTGACACAATCATTAAAAAAAAAATAACATGTCATTCAGATGTTGGAACTTTTTTTAATAAAATTCAACTTGAATATTTTGAGTCACAGGGTCTTGAAAATATCTCAAAGGCTCAATAAGAGTATTTTCAGCCAGCTTAAAGAGATATTTCATCGTAAAATGCTTTAATATTACTTCCTAATTTTGTTTTATGTGGACAATGGTCTTAAATCTGGAACATTGTCAGTGTCATATGACTCAGAATAAGTGAGGTGTACCTGAAATGAAGAAAGATGTGGAAAATGATGATGAAAAAAAGAAAATAAATTACTTTTTGTAGGAATTAATCAAATGTTTCATTGGCTTATCATGAGACACAAAACCTCCTAATATCAGGAAAACCTTGTTAAGATGGGATTTCCCAAATAATTTCAAGATCACCACCTTTATGTTAATCTTTCTTCTTTGTCTTTCCACTGCTCCCTTTTTGGGATCTGCTTCCATCCATCATTAAAAACGTCGACCTGCTGGCAAACAGTACCAGTGACGGAATTTGTTAACGCTGGCCCCAAAGGATCCGGTTTGGAAAAAAGTTCCGTGCTCCACATATGGATTTAGCATATGTTTTTTTTTTTTATACGTCAGATACCCTTCCTGACACAACCCTCCCCATTTATCCGGACCTGGGACCGGTACCAGCAGTACCCTGACTTGTGACCCCTTCATGGCTTTATCCAAACACAACGCCTTGTTTCACTTGTTCTATTCACAGATTGTTTTGTACTTATTACAAGCTCAAAAACCTTTTCGTTCTGAACTGTATCTAACTGTTTTATGTTACTGTTGACAACCAATGGACCAAAAAAATTTGGTGAAAACTGTAACTGAGGAGATTAAAAGTTTATCCTTTAGAAATTGTATTTTGAAATGTTAAAAAAAAAAAAAAAAAATCATGAGAAGCATAATATTTGTAACTATAGATATTTATTATTATGATTTTTTTTTAAGTCTGATATCAATTATTAGTAATCAATATGATCATCATAGCTAATATGTTGAACCAATAAACATTTGCAATAAAGAAGAGGTAACCAGTACTTTTAATATTTAAGTACTTTGCTATTTCAGCTCTTAATGCTACAGTCCTCTGCATTTTAAAGGCAGATATTAGACTTGGTACTCCACTGTTAGTCGGGGTTTGAGAAAATAGCCATACATTTAAGGAGGATGGACAGTGATTGGATCAGATTAACTAGATTCTGACGGGTCCTGATAGATCCACAACCAGAATATAGGTTGAATGTTCCCCCGTAATGGGGAGCGCCCGTATGGTTTTGTTTAGAAAAGAGACGTTGGACACAGGAGAAACAGACGCATGGTCATAATTTGGATCAAGGAGTGAGATTTACGGGGGAAACTGAACAAAATTCTGTTTTTCTTAAATTTCATTCATTAATAATTTATGTCACGACATTTGGCTGTGGTTGATTTTGCTATGAAACATTGTTTGTAATGCTATTTCGGCAATTTAAAGTCCACTCCAACTTAACTTCCTGTCAGCGTAGTCAGGAAGAAGTTAAGCGTGCACACACTAGTATCAGAACAACAAATTGCTTTGATTTGAGTGTTGCAGTATAAAAGTATATAGCATCTTCATCCCAGAATCAGGATTCACACTGTATCGCCAACTTTCTTTCAACACACACATCTTTTGACTATCGGTGAACTTTTACAGGCTGGTTCACACAAACAGACATCGACTGTTGTTGAACAGTTGTTTTCACCTTTGTCTGTCTGTTTGTGTCAGGATTACACACAAAAATACTCGTTACTCTTGTTGGGGTGTTTGGGCGCGTGGCAGAGTAGACCCCATCCATTAGAGTGGTTCCGGAAAAAGGGTGTGTTGGTGAATGCTTGCGTGATAATTCCATACACGAAAACTCCCAACTTACTGCGAGACGCAAACCACAAGCTAATTAAATGTCCCTGAACCCCGGAGAGTGTTCACAGAAGATGATTGAACGGTCGGCTCAGCAGTAGATTACACCTTTTTGGAAACCCACCAGTACTGGATAAATGTTTTATTTCATAGTTGTTAGTCCATTTCTCTTTATTTTCTTTAGTTTTAGTTTGTATTTATTGATCCGGCGTGTCGTCTGTCATAAGATGTGCCTTTTATTAAGCATGTCATTCAGTCACCAGTTCATCACAGGGCCACATCATCGACACACACAACTATTCATTCATGCATGATGCCTGATTATAAGGCCTGATCGGACGTTTTAAAAGTTAGATATGATACGATCAGCCATAGCATTATAATCACTGAGTTACTTACTTCATAACACGCTGTCATCCCCCCCTATTTGATCTTATGCAGATGCTTTTACTGAGCAGAGAATATACTTTTGTTTGCTCCGGTTAAGGTATTCCTTGCTCAAGAATATTTTCTCTTCAAAACAGAATGTGTGTTCTTGCGACGGAGTGTCTGTCCACGCAGGGAACTGCATGTTCAGGATGACTTTTCAGCCCTGCACTCAGGAATGAGGCACAAACACGAAGCCATACTTGAGTGCTTGACCCGAAGGCTTGTCAGATAGCCAGACTAAACACATCCCTGAAGTGTTAAAGTCACTGTTGGTAATAAGAAGCAGACACCTGAAACGTACACCCCCCACACCCGGATTGGGATAGCATCTGTCAGCGTGCTGTCATTCTCAACAGCTGTATTCTGGGAAAAGGGCTAAAAACCCCTCCTCCCTCCATGTGGCTCAGCATTTTTGCACTGACGACAACAACGGAGCCTCAGAGTCTCAAATTCTCACCCAAAAATGACCCCGTGGACCTGCACACACAGTTCACCCAGGAAAGCCCCCCTTGTCCAGCCAGGGAGTGTGAGTGCTTCACAGTGAAAAACGTGTCTAGGTGTTATTAGTGGGTTTGTGTATGGGCAATAATCCTTTGGAATGCAAGCCTCGTGTTGACACAGCAGATGTGGTTATAAGAAATTACAGTCCTAACAATAGGTCACATGTAAATGTAATCGAAAGTGAAAGTTTCTTGTGCAAAGGAACCGGAGAAAAGGATTAGCAAAGTGAGAGGAAAAATAGATGCAAAGGGAGTGAATGAAGGAGTTGAATGACAAAGAGAGAGAGGCAGCGAGGTTTTGAAGAGCGGGCGTGGGCGGTGTGTTTGCACAACGAGGTACTTTTTATGCTCGCCCTGGGGCCTCATTTGAGGGTGGTCCTTTTTCCTCCGCTCACCGTCTTTGGTGATCTAGAGGGCTTGCTTTTGGGTTTTAATGACGCCCGTGCGCACACAGTTTGTTTTTTTGGTCGCCCCAGTAGAGGTAAAGTCTTGCCCAGGTTACACAAAGTTGTATGAAACGGTACGTTGGAGCGGTAAAGAGAGCTCAGCTGCTCACGGTGTCGTGTGAAAGCAGTCCTGGTGAAAGTGATCCAGAGGGTGGGTATGAGTGAGGCGGAGCTTACAGTGGGGACTTTCCTCCACTTAAAGGAAGTAGAGACTGGCGGACGGATTGATCTGATTGATGATGCTCCCAATTCCAGGAGTGAGGAGATAACGACCCTTTTCTGAAAACATGAAGCCGTCCCTCTAATAAATAATTTCAAAGTAAACTAGAATGGTACTCCACCCTTTAATTCAATCAAACCTTATCCAAAGCCAAACCCTTAGCCTTGCAAGCATAATTTAATAACCTGTTATACTCACTGGCTTATTTAAGGGATCCTCGCCTTAATAACATTCCCAAAATAAACTTCAACTATAAGGTGCATTTGCATAACCTTGATACCTGTGGACAGGTAAGACCTAAAATCATTTATGTTCAGTGTCAGTAACATTGCACATGTACCATATGTGAGTAATCTGATTTAACACAATACCGATATTTTCACCTGTTTCACTTAGATCAAAAAGGTTAGAATAACATTATATTACAGTATCACCGTAAAATTAAACAATCAATAGGAAGGTTGAGTATATGAATATCGGTCATGTGAGTTAAGAGGCAGAGTAAGGCGGGTATTATGTGTGTAATGTATATACAATATATACATATATATGTAAAAAACCTTTTCCATGTGCTGAAAAGTATTTTATTCAGTATATTGGATATATCTATTAACATTTAGATAGACGTGGCGGCCAGCAATTATCGCAATCACTCGTATCCCCTCAGCCGAATACGTTCCTGATGGATTATTATTTATTTCGCTTAGCTTCTCTTTGCTGCCGTATTGAAATGTTCCATTCTAAGCTGCACTGCGATCGAACAAGAGTTATTTCAACATCCAAATGAGGAGGCGTCTGTTATATGAACTTGGGTTACACGGCACCGCCATCGCTACCAGCTAAGGTTTGGAAGACAATACTTTATGAGAAGACAGGAAACACGGACTAAAGTTTGTAAAAGTCCGTTGATGAAGTCGAACTGAGTCCAGCGGTAGCTGTGTGTGTGTACTTTAGATGTGTGTGTTGAAAGCGTTTTTTTTAAGGGAAACATCATTTCATGTTTTACCTACGAAAGTACAAGAATGGTGACAATAAAAGAATATCTGGGCTCAGTATCTTGCTCAAGGACACTTTGGTAGGTGGACTGTAGGAGCTTGGTATTGAACCACCAACCTTCCAATATGTGAACGACCTCTCTGGCTCCATAGCCGCCCCTAAAAATGAGGAAATAACAGATGCAGAAGGCTGCGTACTACGACTTTATTCTTCTTAGATACTTGAGAAGACTCTCATTTCTATCCAAACAGTTACTCTGCACTGCAGCAGTTCTGACATTTCAACAGATTCAGCTAAAGGTATTCTGAGACGAAATAAAATAAGTAAAACTAAAGTGGAGGAACCTTTTCATAGTTCAGAAAGAACAATTTTTTTATTCTATCCACACTTCAAGAAGTAGAAAAAGAAGAATGATTGTACTTGTCAGAACTCTGCTATTCACTTTTGAGCCTTTTCCACCAAGCTGGTTCCAGGGCTAGTTCGGATCCAGAGCCTTACTCAGCACCAGCTCTTTGCTTTTCGAAAGCCTAAGCACCAGCTCCTGGCAAAACTGGTGCCAGACGAGCACCAACTGAGAGCCAAGAACCGATTACGTTATATGGTGACTTAATCGTGTGGCAGACTTGGCTCCTTGCCAATGGGATAGCAAACAGGTTCTGAGGAGGTGCGCAAGGTGAACCAACTAAGCACTGGCACTAGCACCAGCCCCAAACTAGCACCAGCTTCTTTTTGGCGTAAAAGGGGTATTTGTTCAACGTTTCCCATTCTCTCCTTCACAGAGATCTCTTTACCACTGCCTTCCTCTTTCTCTCTCCTCCTTATTGGATTCACCAAGGCCCCCTCCATACCTCAATCCCTCTCTAGCGGGATAATCGCATTGTGTGAAGAATGTGTGAAAGCTGCTGGCCAGCCTCTGTCTGCTGCTGTCCAAACGCCAAACCCACCCTGCTGCCATGAGCATGAATTATAGCTGGAATATGGCTGCAAGGCTCATTGTCATAATAGAATTTCTCAGTTTTGGAATAATAAATCGCGAGCATGTGGAGCACCCTCGCCTGTTTTTGGTTAACATATCAGAGTGGATTGTAGTCAGATCTGGGTCGGATTTCGCTTTGAAAGAGACGTATAGTTAAAATTGTTTTGTTGCTCAATCATACCTGTCATAGAGTAGGACATCCAGTCCCTGCAGAGGAGACACATTGGAACGTTCTGGTCCCAGACCAGAGTCCAGCAGATGGAGCATGTGTGATGGTCCTGGTTAGATTTTGAGAGATGGGACATTAAGCACTTGGGTCAAGTCAGTACACCTCTTGTGCACCTTGCACCCCCCTCACACATCATAGGACTGCCATACGCAGGCGTAGGTATATCGACAGCAGCTGAGCAGCTGAAGGATGGAACTTCATCTCTCATGTTTAACACTGGCACGTTTGGACCATTGTCACTGGATATGATGTTGTTTTTTTCAGCAAGCTATGTCATTTAACAGCAGGTGTCCCCTGTATGCAGCTCAACTGCTGCTTTAATCGCGCATTCATGGGCCATGAAGTCCAAAATGCAAGTTTTTTCATGATGTCTCATTGCTGGGATATTGTGATTGAGACATTAATTATGTGTAAGGTGGTGAGGTTGAAGAGTTTTGTGGCGTCTTGATATTCAGAGTCAGCTTTATCAGTCAAACATGGACGTGTGCATGAAGGTGACTCACTAGTTTAGGGGGTTATTACCTCCGTGTGATTGTGGTTACACAGCATGGCATGTACATGGCTTTATCAAGGAAATTATGTAGAATCCTAAATGCATGTTTCATTTTTGTCACAACTTCTTTATTTAGCTTTTTTATGCCAATATAGAAGGTCGGTCTGTTTCGGGGACACGCGTCTGTAGACATTGTAACAGAGTCTGTCGACCAGCCATTAGCGATGGGTGCCTGAGATGGCACGACCCAACTCCAAATCCGTGATGTCATCGCATGTACATCCAGATTCACTGGTAGACTGAGCGTGTGTGATCATTTTGCATGAGAGAGTGGTACGAGAAGAGGCTGTGGCAGTAGTGTGCAAGGAGTCGGTGTGTCAAAAGATGGTGACCACAGATCTCTTCTTTTATCTCATGTGTGCGTCTCCATCACTGCTCCTGCCTGCTATGCCGGGCCTGGTCTGTACAGTTTGAGCCCAAATCACCCTTGACATTGAGCCTCAGGACTGCCGAGCCGTCTGACGGTGTCAGTCGTTTGTCTTACTGTGTACGTTGGGTCACGGTGGCCGAGCAACATCTTCCGGAGAACAGTGGGACCGTCGGATGGTTTTCTGGCGTGTCAGAAAATTTTGGCAGGGTCTCAACCCGATCAGCTGCCGTCGGCGCCTTCTTTTCTTCATAAAATGCAAAACAAAAACATTCATGTGTAATTTCTAAGAATGCAGAGATTCACCAGTGTGACCGCAAGTGGTGAAAAACAAGATATTTAAGTTCACTTGCATACCTCTCCGTATGATTACACTGCAAAACTATTGTCCATTTTAGTGTTCTAACCATTTACAGTCATTTTTGTCCATCGTCAAACTTACAGCACAGAAGATGGGAATATGGGATGTGGGTAAAACTAACTCTTGAAGTTTTCATTTAAATGCCAATGATAAAATGTGCGATGGAAATAGTCTCCATTCACACCATCATGTCGTCTACTCCTTCAGCCAGAGTTCCAGCTCAAGTTATATCCTGCTTTTATTGTTGTGATTGTCATTTACTTAAGTAAAACACCGGTCTGAAACAAAGTCAACATGTCATACCTGCTGCTACAATTATCTGATTTCAGGTTCTGCTTCTTCTTCTGCACTTTAGTTATGCCTTATGACCTTTAGAATGTTTTACAAACCTTATGCTGCACTTCTGACAGCATGGTTTTGTGACGGAGAAGAGCCCGGGAGGCTTTTAAATGCAATCATAGGTAGGTTTTGTGGGCGTCAATCTGAGAAAGTTTTCCAGTACGATGTCATCACCTTCGATACGCCTTAGAGATAAGGTGCGGAGCTCGGACATCCGGAGGTAGTGGGAGTGGATCCGTTGTTCCTTCAAATCGAAAGGCAGCAGTTGAGGTGGTTCAGAATCTGATCAGGATGCCTTCAGGAAACCTTCCTTGAGACGTTGCCAGGAATGTCAAATTGGGGGGGAACCCTTTGGTCGACCCGGAACTCTGTGGAGAGACTAACATCCTTGGGATTCCCCGGGATGAGGATTGGATCTAATGGGAGCTAATTGGCCAAACTAATGGTCTAAGTAGAACTGGACTGTGATGGTTTTACAGGCTCAAGAAAAATGTAAATTGTGCCTCCCTTTTTTGTTTTTGACATTTACTTTAATCCGATCCAGTTGACATTCAGTTCTTTTCTTTTTTTTATTGTTCCGGTGATGTCAGCTACTTAATCTCTTCCTGCTCCAAACTATCTGTGTTACATTGTTCCATGAAAGGTCGACATGACCGATCTTTACTTAAAAAGAACTTGTTACAGTGCTTCACAAAGGCAGCCAAATGAAGCATCAATACAATTTGAAGCTGGGTTTACACTGAACATCCTGTTTCATTTCACCTCACACTGCACGAATCAAACGTTTGCAGAAGCTAACGATTGGTGTGCTCACACTGAACGACCCGTCCGGCATCTGCATTCCCTTGTCACTATTTATGATTGTCAATATAGTTGACATTGAAATCTCGAGGCGGAAAAACAGTTTGTTTGTTAGCAACATGCTAACAAGACAGAAATGGGCGGTCTTGATTATTTTTTGCCATCTTGTGCTGAAACGGTGTATTTTGACTCAAAGTTGTCCAGAACGCCAAGGACAGTTTAGCTGGTGTATTTAGCCGGGAGAATTGTGGGTAAGCGAGATACGTTTTGACTGTATAGAGTGTTAACTTTAAAGCTACCAACGGTCTGACAGCTGTGAACCTTTCTTATTCATCCTTCCTTATTACACAAACTGCACTTTCTTCTTTATGACTTCTTATTACTTCTTATTTTATTATTAAAAAACGCGTGGTGTCACCCTGGCAACTCAGATGCTCCGCCCCTTCTCACAGGCTTAGTGAGAAAAGAAGGCGCTGATGTCAGCCGATCGAGTCAAGACCCTGCCAACATTTCTAACAAGCCAGAGAACCTCTCGGTCATCTGACCCCTGTAGGGGGTTGATTGTAGGCCGTCGTGACCCCGCGTAGACTAAGCGACAAACTACAATGGACTGACACCGTCAGGAGGCCCGGTGGTCCTGAGGCCCAATTCCAAGTGTGAAAGGGGCTCAAATCATACAGTGTACACCCGGCTTAAGGGTAGTTAGAACAATTTCAGCTATAAACGTAGCAAATGATATTAATGTAAATGTGTACTTTTAAATATAGCTGTAAAATATTTACATAAAAACATAAAGTAAAATCACGAAAGATTATGAAAGCTTGTCTGATATCAGTCCTAAGTGTTGACATGGAAGAGATCACCAATTCTGAAGACCCGATCTTCACGGGCAGATTGTTCCAGAAGAGTGGGGTCCATGTGGAGTAAAATCCAAAAGTCCACTGGAAGAAAAGAAAACCAGAACAGGACTGATATAGTAAAAGTCTCCAGTGTCTGAAATAATGCTTTCATATCTATATATGTTTTGTTATTTATATATTTGTGTATTTTGTGTTTGTGTTGCAGCAATGGAGGAGCTGGTGTGTGAGCTTCGTCTGTTCCTGGACCTCCTGGATAGGGAGTATCTTAGTGCCGGTGTGCGAGAGAGGAAGATACACATCTCTAAAATCCTCCACAGGGTCCTGTCAGATAAAGGTAAGATCGAAAGCTACCCTGAACTTAAACATTGCTGACACGTGTTCACGTTCATCGGCTTTGAGTGGTAGAGCAGACTAGAAGAGAAACCCGTAACTCTGTACCCGGTTCACCATAGAACACTTCGGGAGGTTCTGACCCAGTCGTCTAGGCGTCACTATTTATATCCGGGGATGTTATGGAATGGTAATCGCGCCCGCCGAGTTGACTCGTCCTTCATGTTAGAGCAATAACACAAAAACTATTTCATGGATCATTTTCAGAAAAAGATTTCTGACATAGACATTAGTGCGCGGAAGAAGTGGGAAAGATGAGTTGATTATTTCCGTGACTAGGGGGAGGTTTACCTCCAAAAGATTTCGGGTCATAATTTTGCAAGCGTTTGTCTGATTTAGTCCAAACGTGGTTTCTGTGAATCGACTTGAGAATACATCAAACTTTATGGCTTAGAAAAGGAGGCTCTCTTATAGCTGACATGACAGGCATGATGATCAACGTGATGTGAAGGATAATTTTATCCTCAATGGGACTTCCAGATGTTAATCTCATCTTCACCTTCTCAGAGCCTTCCTTCAAGTCAGAGATCCACAGTGGTCTTCCTGCCCCACCTCAGATGCCCCTCCCCGAGATCCCTCACCCCTGGCTGGTAAGACTTTACTCCGACTCCAGCTTATGATACATCTTCCTTTTGTAGACTGTAGTAAACAGTTACAAACACTGAAAACACAGCAGTTTGTAGTAGCTGGCAGCCTATCTGTTCAACACCACAGAAGAAGAGTGAACAAGGAGGGTGCGAGATCTTAGTTCATCACGATAGCAGGTCACAAACTCTACACTCTGCTGGAGGAGAGATAATAAACCCCAGCAAAGCCTGCAGCACAAACAAAACCAGATGGTCCAAAGTCCTTTTTGTTCTTGGTTCTGTGTGGACGTGGCCTTTAGGATTAAATGATATCACCCATTAGCGAAATGGAGCTTTGATGTTACCATTTTCAAAGAGATGTGTTTTGCCAGTTGACAAGGAGACAAATGACAAAATGACACTGTGTCACACATTTTCAAAAGTTTGCATTTTAATAATTGATTTTAATAATTTAGTAATGGGAATGAGAGTCAAAGTGAATCAAACGTTTGTTTTTTGAGTAAACAGCCCCTGCAATCCTGATGAATGACTCTGGGTGTGATTATGGCGCAACATAGTTTAAGTCCAGAAAATCATAGATGAGGCAGATATAGAGGGTTTAGAAAGAAAAACATAGATGAGGCACATATAGAGGATACGTTAGAAATAAAACCATAGATGAGGCAGATATAGAGGATACGTTAGAAAGAAAATCATAGATGAGGCACATATAGAGGGTATTTAGAAATAAAACCTTAGATGAGGCACATATAGAGGGTATTTAGAAAGAAAACCATAGATGAGGCACATATAGAGGATACGTTAGAAATAAAAACATAGATGAGGCACATATAGAGGGTTTAGAAAGAAAACCATAGATGAGGCACATATAGAGGATACGTTAGAAAGAAAACCATAGATGAGGCACATATAGAGGATACGTTAGAAATAAAACCATAGATGAGGCAGATATAGAGGATACGTTAGAAAGAAAATAATAGATGAGGCACATATAGAGCATAAGTTAGAGAATTAACCCATCCAGCTGCTAACATCGGGCCGCAAATAGTTATTTGAATGTTTTTTTTTTAATCAAGAATACCTAGCCTCCGTTAAACATTAGATATATGACATTTGTTGTTAGGTTGTATCGTATTAAAACACCCCTCTGATTTTTCTGCCACATGAATGTCAGATTTAATACCAGACTGAGGAGTTGAGGCCCTGTGTGAAGTGTTTGAGGGTGTTTTTACTGCCTCTCGTTAAGCAGTAGGACGGCGAGTCAAGACTTCAGTGTTTTCCTGTCGCACAGAATGCCTTCATCACTCCAGCAGTCTGGCCTGTTCTACCTCTGCTGTGCCAATAGTGGGAAATATGTGTGTGTCAGTGATAAAAAGAGTGTGTATGTGACAGAGACCAGGGAGTGTGTGTGTCTGTGTTTGTGTGTTGATGTGATGCTTTTTCACCATAACTTAGCCCCCTATGGATCCACAGCAGATACGATATATGACCTGACCATTTACATGTCCTCATCCTAAATGAGACCGGTTGAAGGTTTGGACTATTTCTCTGGTAGTCCACCTCCATCTCCTGGGTCTTTGAAGTGTTGAGCTGGAGTTTGTTGGACCTACAACATGTAGTGAACTCCTCCACCAGACTCCTGTATTCACCCTTCTGATCACCCCACAACTACAGCATCATCAGGGAACTTCTGCATGTGGCATGTCTCACAGTTGTAACTGAACTCCGAGGTTTAGAGGGGGAACAGAACGAGAGAGAGCCCAGCCCTCCGCCGAGAACCTGTGCTGCTGAGTCTCAAATTTAGGCGGACCCTCAGCCTGACTGTGAGCTGGTCCATAATCCAGATACATCACCAGGTGTGCACCAGTGACCCTGCTCCACCTTGACAACAACTGGACCTGTTTGTGTAGTTATGGAAGTTACGAATACTCCACAGTTTAAAACTCTTTTGAAATGATCAATTCACAATTTAGATGTGACGGATTTTCAGAACACTAGCAGAACGGTTTCACTAAATATACCCCTCCAATGTGAAAACCAGCGTTCCTTCTTTTATTCCCCTCCAGCTCCCCGCGGTTCTGTCTCTGCTCAGAAATTACCATCCATCACATTTCCTCTCTGACCTGTGGATAAGCTGGCCAGGCAGAGAGAAAAAAAAAAATCCACCCCACTCTCCACTCCTTTAAGTTGTATAAACTTCAACCAACAGAACCGAACAAAAGATGGATGCGTGAGCGGAAGAAAGACGGAAGGCGGCTGTGAAAGGGGAAAGAGTAAACACGGTTGTGGGTTGAAGAATGAACGGGACTTAGATCAGATCAGGTTTTAACACGTCAGATGCAGTTATTTGCTGAGCTGAATATTTCAGCTGGGAGTAGCTGCTGGTGAGTAAGTGCAATAAATAGACAGGAAAGGTCTGGTGGAAGAATAGAAGAGTACAGAGGAGGAAGAGGCGGCCTTGGCCATGGTCTGTCTGTGACCCGTCAAGCCTCAGCGGCGAGCCAAACCAGCACTCTCTGACAGACTAAGAGCCTGCGGCTTCAGATGCTGCATCAATGCGCCGTCAACCCCCGCCATTTTGACGACTCGCTCTTATATAAGGAGTAATTACTCACTGCTTCGTCGTGGATTTGCAATTCACTTCATGTGACAGCGCACTTCTCGTCAACTCCTCAAACATCAAAATGAAATAATAGAATGAACATTGTCGTTTATATGATGTGGATATGACCCGGCGGATGTCCCTGCACTTACAAAGATAAGAGGAGATGTAGGCTGTAGGCTAAGTGAAACCATTTACACATATTCACTCATGTTTAAATGTTAAATTAACTGAAAATTTAATATTTCTTTTAAGGTTAGTTTGGAAAAAGCTGTTCATTTCTTCCCTTTGATGGAGAAGAAATGAATCGGCCTAATGGATGAGGCACTGGCCTCCTGAGCCAGGGATTATGAGTGTGAGTTCCATTGGGGGTGAAGAATTGTTGGGATTTTTTCAAGGGGGTGGCTGTCGCTCAATGAGTAGCCCTTGGTTCAATCACAGCCCTTGCAGTCTACAAGGATCCTTGAGCAAGCACTTGAACCAGTGTGCGAGACCTTTGATGGGAAAAGGGGGAAAGGTAAAACGTAAAGGGAGGACCCCACTCATGAAGCTGTTGAGAGGTAGAGGGGAATTCAACTCAGCAGGTGACATACGGCCGAACAGTGTGGGGTGCTTGCTCCCCCCGCCAGTCGCATTTCCCCCAAAGGAGGTGCCACTTGCACTGAGTCGGATCGGAAAGATCCGTGATAAAGAATGCTCGCCGCACCTGCCGAGTTGAATTCCGCCGGTGAACTGTACAGACCTCATCAGTTTACCACCAGAGTCTTCATTATTACCTTTTGTGATAGCAAGATTTCTTGCTCCGTGGTTTTCTATTGTGCTAAATAATGACTTTGACAACCCCCACCCTAGTGAAAGCTATAGGAGTGCATAGAATTTGTCATGTGAGTGAATGAGTAGTGAGACATTATGTCAATTTAGCCTGCAAGAAGCATCAGGTAACATCTTTATAGACGCTGGTCCCTCTATGGAGTCTTATCAGCGATTACAGTCTAGTAACGGATCATTTGACTTTTAATTCAGCAGAGGTTTATGAAGTCATCTCCCACTTCTTACAATCCCTAATCTCTACTTTTTTTGCCACAATAAGGAAAAATACATACAGCCACACCTGTCCAGGTGACCAGGGCCATATATAATTTTTACTCAATTAAATGGTCAAATTAGGGAGCATGAAAACTGAAGACCCCAACCCCCCAACCCGGTAACATTGAACAGGATAATTGCTTAAAGAAAATGAATTGGAAAAATGTGAGTTTGTGGCAGGTCTTTGACCCCGCATCTAATTTATATTGTTTCATTTCTTTTTTAAATAATTAGTAGGATACTCTTTTCTTGTAAGGAACGTATTCATTTGCCTCACAAACCTCATTATTTAATCTGGCACAAAACTGTTTCCTTACCTTTACGCAGGATTAACGTCCGGTTTAATTTGTTTACGCAGGAGTTTTACTTTCACGTTCCCCGTGTGTGCAGGATTTTCCCCGAGTAATACTTATCCTACCTCAGACGCACTCAGTTCTGCACATACCGACACCGAAGCAGGATCTTTTCAAGTCGGCCTGATCCCCTCCACACCCCTTACTTCATAAATCACTGGAGCCTTCTAAAGAAGAAGACCACTGCAGCATTTTACAATATGTTACACTCCAGCACACACTCGTATGTATGCACGCAAAAACAGGGTCTGGTTCCAATTTACTCACCGCTAAATGTGACGGAATCCAACTCAAGTCTTCAGGACCAGACCAGTCACCCTATTCTGTCTCTTTTCATACCCTCCAGCTATGTTATGTGAACATTGCTTCTTTTTTTTTAATCTTTGGCACGAAACACATTCCTGTCCTGAACCTCGCCCACAAGAACCGTTTCCATATGACTATCAGGCATTCTGGACAAAAGAAACATTAAATGTAAATAATGTGTGCTTCCAGATGGAGAGTGGAGCTTAATACCACACCAGAAAAATCAACAAACACCTCTGATGGATTTAGTAGTCCTGTCCAATAATGCCTGACTTTATCTCGTAAGCTATCGTTTCCTACGCTATGTGCTAGTTTTTAGCATTTTTGTTCATTTCTTCTTCTTTCACCGTCTTATAGTGTAAAATACTTCATTTTTACGTGATTCGGACAGGTTTTCAATCAATCAATCAATCTTTATTTATATAGCACCAATTCACAACAACTCTTTTCTCGGGGTGTGGCAAGAAAAAAACTGTCTTTTAATGGGCAGAAACCTCGAGCAGATCCAAGGCTCAGTTGTTTAATGGTATGATCTTATTTAACAGCAATTGCCAAAGAAAATAAGACGGGGATCCTTTGTGGAAGGCCACCTCCACCTTGGACCCATCCATTACTCTTACTGCACACCTCACTACTGTCAAACTGCTTTCTTACATCTAACTTACTAATGCAATACCACAATTCCTCCCTCGCCACTCGTACGCTTTCTCTAAAGCCACACAATGCGCCAATGTTGCATTGTGTGACACAATGTGTCCAATGTAGGTTTGGATTAATTTTCTACTAACTGTCCGGCCCAACCAGATATTTTCAAAAAAAAAATTCCGCACTACGAATGTGCATAGTGGCTCCTAAGCATCACAGTTGCCATTGCGTCATCGGTCGCGTGGATAATGAATAACTACTAATCATTAAGTTGGAAGTTTGTGGCTGGTAGTAACTGCACATCAAGGAAGAAAACGAAAGGTTCGTCGCTGTCAGGGTGCTGCTAGCTAACAAGTTAAGGCTCGATCCAGTAGAATGCAGCTCGCTTTTACCTCCATTCTCTTAGTAGAATAGATGAACCATAATGTCCACTTCATCGTTTATACAACAGTGCCTCTTTTTTTAAGGTGGTTTCAGGACACAGGAAGGCACAAAGGTCAAGACAGCTCACTTCTGTCTTGTTAGCATGTTGCTAGCAGTGAAACTTCTTCCTGCCTCTGAGCTTTTATACAAATCTTTATTGATAATTACCAATAGCAGTAACGGGCTGTAGGGTCCGATGGGCCGCACAGGGCGTGACAATCAGACTGTGCAGTGGTTCAATCCTGAGCTTCCGCAGACTTATCTCAAACCACTATTTGTCCAAATAACTCTCAAGTGTTTGTTTGTTAATACGAATATTTTACTGCTCCCGATCGAGTCGGAGCCTCCCCAAGCTTCGCCTGACCCCGAGCCGGGTGGGTTATTGAAGAAGAAGAGCAGCTGGTGGAAATATAGTAACAACACGAGCGCCTTTATAAAGTGTCATTCAAGATATATCACAATAGGACCGAGGAGGACTTCCAGCGTCCTCCATGTTTGTTTTTCTCCTGAAGTCAGGTTTGGTCATGTGAGTTCCTGTGAGATCTGGTGTCTGTGGAATCTCCACCGTGGAATCCTGACTACAAACAGCATGTGTGTGGTTCTCGCCGTATGGATCGTCTAGTGTGTGTGTTTGGAAGATTGTAATGTTAAAAATCGGTTGAAAGTGTCCACAAGTCTTTGGTCCCCACGTTTTTAAAATCGGTTAAGATTTAAAAATCCTCTCCTGTGTGTCCAGCTTTAGAGCAGGATATAAATGTGGTGCTTGATCTTTACACTACTTCAACCGAGGAGTTTCACAGTCATCTCGTTTTCCTTTAAGAGGCTACAACCAGCTGATGTTTAGGGTTTTTATTCCCCCACCAATATAATGTTACCCTTGTCTGACTCTGCATACATAATGCAGAAAACAGCACCGCCCCATAAAGTTCCTACCAGAAGAACTTTTTATATTTCTAAGCACATTTGAGCTTTTGTTTTAGAGCTAACCATTTCTTCAGCAGTTACATTCTATTGGCTACGCGAGGCACAATGGCGGCTCAGCCTAAAGAGAATGTTCGCCACTCCTCTTGTTGAGACACAAATCATCTCCATCTGTGTTGATGTTGGATACCCCCTCTAACCACCGCTCTCCTCCCTCATCTTCCTCCCAGCAAACCCTCCCACCCAATGCTACGTTAACCACTACACATGTATAGGATATGCTGTATACACACATACACACTAGCAGGTCGCCTTATCCAGAGTAGTCTGGGTCCCATTTTGAGTTAATTTCCTTCTCCCCCATCAGACAACCCCCTACCCCCGCAAGCTATTTTGATGATAAATACGTGTCTGAGCCCCCTCTCTGTATTCAAAAACAGCCCGTTCTCCACAATGCAAACATAAGCCACCAACCTATGTATTCTTTGATATCACTTGTGGTTTCCTCTTTAAACACGCCACCTCCTCATTTCTTTCAGCCCCCGCCTTGTTGGAGGCCCCACACCGTCATGCTTTCTGCTTTGGGAATACAATCTAATTGGCCGTCTTTGGCCAGGTCAAGTGCTTTCTAGACTGAAACAGATGTAAGAAATTGTATGATTGCATTGGGTCAGCTCACTGGAGGTATGGATGGCAGGAGAAAGCAAGAGTTGTGAGCTGGGAGTCCAGAGAGATTCATCTTTGTGTCTTAAGAAATGTCTTGCCTTTGGATGTTCTTCCAATGGCGTTTGGTGTTTTTCTTGTCTACTTAATTCCTAGTGGGGTTCCCCTACTTTGTGGCTTGGTCCACCACAGCAATTTGTGACATCAGCGGTATTATGTCATCGAGTTTGCGACAGGAAATGAAGCTGTTTAACAGCTCATCATAGAAGGTGTCACACTCTGACACGGAGGCAACCAAACAAGAGGCTGATCTGAGATTGATTAAGTCTTTAGGGCAGTGTGAGTGAGACTTAAAGGGGGTTAAAGTATAACAAAAATCATAATAATGGACACAGGCCTACGTTGCTGTGAATCCTGAGGGCCAGAACTTTTTCAGCCTACTTGCGGCGCTGGAAAAAGTCCCTGCTGAGAAACTGGGCCACGGAAGGAAAACCTATTTCACAACTTTTTTCCCCGGCCCGAGTGCTTTTGAGGCCATATAACGATGCCAAGTTGTTGTTTTTCTTCCCGACACGTCATATGATCGCAGTGACTTTATAAAACACTGAGGGAACATCCAAACTATTTCTGTAGTCTGTTTGAGAACTAATATGTTTCACCGTTGAACCAAATTAAATGTATGGGTGACTAGTACAATGTGGATGGACCTTCATCACGAATACATTTAAAGGTGCAGTCTGTAAAATTTAGGGGTAACCCTTTGAATAAATGGAATATGATATTAATATCATAATAAATATGTTTTTCATGCGGCAGACCTTGATTTCAAATATTGACATCAGAGCAATCCTTTTTTCTATTTTATGGGCGTCCTCCCCAACCAAAGGCAAGCTCAAACTAGATGGACACGTATTATAAATCCTCTGCTGTTCTAACTTCTATTAAAGACTGAATGATAGTTCATCAAAGCCTGAATGATAGTTCATCAAAGCCTAACGTCAATATCCATATTGCTGTAGGTGTCGGCCCAAGTGTTAGAAGAAATGACTGCACTTTGTCCAAAATGTCCCACTCGGTGCATATCTTATCAGCAGAACTTTCATAATCTTTAATTACTGCTACTCCTTTCCACCCCACCCAATCTCCCGCCAGCTCCACCTTTACACCTCATTGTGTGGTCAGAGAAACATAGGAAACACCCCAACCCAATCCCACTCCAGTTATTTTTTCAGTGATTCCGGCAGCCTACTACATCCGTCAGTCGCAGAACCTCTGGTGAAAGCACCTGTCCAGAAATATATACGCTTATCAGGCCAGAGAGGAAGAGAGGAGTCGACAGCAGCATGGCTGTTTCATGTATAAACAGAGGTGGAGCGCTTGGATGTGTTGAGTCTTGGACAATTCCTGCAGCGATCTGTAGTGAACATTTAGATTTGACTCACCATCATGCCCCACCAGTGCCGCAATTAGAATAATCATTTTATCAACCAGCCAGTCCAACTCATACCAAACATCTCCATAACCTTTATACAATCGTGTGTTCCGTTGCCCTTTCCCTGCTCGACATCAGCTGACACCACTTAACTGTTTATTTGTTCCAAAAAAAGGTGTTTTCAAGCGTGCTGGAACTTTTCTAGTCTTTATTGCCCCGACAACGCTGCCCCGACATTCTGATTAAGAATACGCATAAATTAAAAAGATATTTTCTTTGTAGTGTTTTCAATGGGGATATACAGTTAATGATTTATAATCAAATCATCACATTCCGTTTAGTTTTTTCAGTTTTTTCTTAATCTGGTCTGCTGCACATTGTTTATGAGTGTTTTGTGTAAATGTGTGTGGTATCTGTGAAGGAGTGGGTCTCCCACGTAGACAATGAAACCTTTTAGTGGTGCTGCTGGACTGCTGCCACTCTGCAGCTGTTATATAATGTATACTGTGGTTTGGTAACACAGTCTGTCCTGATAACCCAGATATAAACACAATGTTTCTGCAGCTCTACACATCGGTGCATAAGGTTAAGAAATAGATTTTTTTTACATATGAATGGCCATAAAATATATTCCTAAGGGTACATGATGTTGATTAAAATGTTTGTGGGAATTTGCTCCAGTGTTGTCCTGTCGTTCAGGAGACCAATATCGAGTCTCCATAGAAGGGTTTCGCTGCCTTTTGTTCAAATGAACTATCACAGGGTTAGGACCCTACTGAGACATCCACCACTCCGATGTCGCCGCCACATCTGCCCTCGCTGAAGCCGCTCCGTCATCGCGCCTGTATCCATGGCGACGGATCTGGTCATCTCTACTGTACATCCACGTTTCCTCAGGTCGTACTCGGCTTCTTGTGCGATCTCATACAGTCTTGGTCCAGAGATCAAGCGGATTCTCATTTTGGTGAAAGGGGTCTGTAAACAGATTCCTTTTTTCTTTCAGTATTTTTATGATACCACCGTTTGCATTGCCCTTCTGTACAACTTCTGTTGAATAGTCTTAGTCAAACAACAGCTGTCGTCCTTCCAGTATGATTTATTTTGCCAAGCCTTTTTCAAGACCATCTCCTCGACCACGAATTCCCGAAAATTGACCACGATGGACCTTGGTGTGGGGTTGCGGTCCGGTTTTTTTGACAAGCGCTCTGTGGGCACGTTGGATTTGTAAGTGGAGATCCGGTGGTAGTGAGAGCGCGGTCGTCATTAGTTGTTTGACAAACTTCATGACCGAGTTCTCCTCTTTGTCCTCGGGTATCCCAAACATGCAGATATTATTTCTTCAGCCCCTTCTTTCTATGTCTGCCAGCTTGTCTTGTAGAATTTTCTGTTGCTTCAAAGAGCGACACAACGCCTCCCACTCTTCCTGGTTCCACTTCTCTGTTTCGCGGTATTCTT
Organism: Lophius piscatorius; assembly: GCA_009660295.1. Lineage (NCBI taxonomy): Eukaryota > Metazoa > Chordata > Actinopteri > Lophiiformes > Lophiidae > Lophius > Lophius piscatorius. The sequence continues at coordinate 25,453 of VRLP01006297.1, forward strand.
GATTTTTTTAAATCAAGAATACCGCTCTATCTCTCTCCTTTTATTTTCTTTACATCCTTAACGCCGTTACCGTCAATGTGTTATTTACATGCTCTGCACTGAATCGTTCCCAAATTAAACAAAGTTCTGTTCCCTTCTTCTTCATTGCATTATTAAAACAGACGGTAGAGAAAGAAAATTTCTCTACTGAATTTTCCTGATTGGGAAATAAATGTAATTTAAACCACTGTTCAAAAATAAAGAATTTAAAAAAAAAAAAGAAGTCTTATTTACAAAACAGAGAGGCAGGTTTCTAACAAAAGCAAGAACCCGGGTAGGTAGCACAGGAGAACTGACAAGCAGGGAAAGAGAAAAGAGAGACGCTGACTTACAGGAGAATGCTTATAAACAGGAGAAGGAAGCGGAACAGAGAAAACTAAAGGAATGAGCTCAAAACTCTAAATAAAACAGGAGTACAACCTAAAGCTGACAATAGGAATCTAACTACAAAATAAAGAAGAAAAGAACAGAATCATGATGATGATGATGATGATGAGTTCAAGTTGGAGTTCATGAATTTCAGTGAACTGAAGGTAAAAGACTTTGGTCATATTTTATAACATTTCTCTCTCTGTCAGTGTAAATCACTTGGACAGTGTATGAAATAGACCTCACTTTAAATTCACTATGTCAACATTTTGTTCCGATTTATTTGAAGGTTTGATTTTCCACTTTAATGGATTTGGCTTTTTTTTTAAATTTATAATGGGAAATCAATGTCCATATAGAACAAATGTTAAGAACCGTATCAGATTACAGCAAATGGTTCCGTATCAAAACTGTTCTGGCCCCTGAGTCGTATCGTTGGTCGTGTATCTTGATACATATAGAATCATTATTTTAAGAAATTCAAACCCCTGCTGTCTATGATAATGCAGGTTTGCTGAAAAATGTCCGAAAACGTTTCAAAGCAGTGGAATTGTGCTGACACAGCAGCGGCAGATCTGATGAATCGTTGGTTCATCCTTGGTTCAGCTGAGCACGGACGTGAAACTAAACTGAAAACACATGTGCTTGAATCAGATTGAAATAATAGAAGCGGATAAGATCAGCTTAAAAAAAAACCTGGACATGAAAAGAGGTATCACCCACACCTCCATCAATACCATGTCCGGGTGACCAGTGACCAGAGGCCAGCAGTAGAAGGTTGTGGGTTCACTGTGCAGGGCCCAGATGTGTGTGCCGATAAATCAGGGTGGTGCTGGATGACGGTCGATCTCAGAACTTCCTAGCATAAATAAAGCTAAGAAGTCTGTTGCTGATAATCATTAACTCTAGGTCTGGATGAATGGTCGTCTATAAAGTATGAAGTCATGTGTCAGTCAAAAGATTATCCCTTGGATGTGGTTTTAAATAAGCTATTCTAATCTGAACAAAATGTTTTGCCTTTCACCATCAGAAACCAAATATCTTTACCAAAATGCACTTTGCAGGGGCTTTCCAAAAGCAGCCAGAAGATTGAGCTGCACCCTTTTCCTCTGGCTTGCACCCTCTCACGAAAACGCTGGTTCTTCATGTCACTCTCCAAAAACAGCCCGTCTAGATCGTAGCCCTCATGCTACGGAGATCAAAGAACTCAACAAGGGCAAAAACATGGAGGCAGCGGAGAGAAAAAAGAATGATCTTTAACTGTCAGAAACCCTGTGCAGATCCTACCTGTGGGTGAACGGCTTTCTGCCTTCACTGGGTGGGTTAAGAGAGAGAGAGGCTGGGGGGAGGGCGAGGGGAGGAGGAGACACAGGCATGTACAGCAACAACAATAATATCAACTATCAAATCACGATGACTGCATTTTAGTAGTAATTATAATGACTTTAATATGTCCATTACTACTTATAAATAACAGTTGCATTAAATATAAATTTTAACAAGAGGAAGAAATACATTTATTATATATATTTTGTATCGCTCTTCTCGCAGAAATGAGGTCACAAAGAGAGAGGACGATCCAGAAAGACATACAATCCATTAAAACAAGGCAAATACAAACAGTAAAGCACAAAATGACAGTGAATTATCGTGCCATATGTGCAAATGATAATTGATATCATAAAAGCTAGGACTCAAAGACATAATTCAGGACCAAAGACAAACACAAAACATTTGAAGTAGCAGTAAAGTTGGAACAGTCCAGTCTTCAATTGTTTTTGGAGAATCCCAAACCGTACTTCAAAGCACGAGCCTTGATGGCATTAAGTGCGACTGAAGTTTTATGAATTATACATATATGAATTATATCGTCTATGCCGATAGAAAAAGTAAAGTGAAAAGATTATTATTATTGATTACATGATAGAAGCATCCTGTTTGTAATTTTTCAGTATCTCTGCGCCATGACCCAATAGTTTCTCTAGAGAAACCCCTCCATCGGTTTCAAACACCCCTCCAACACAAAAGCATTACTTTTGGGTTCAAGGCACCGCACCAGAATTCTTCCGAAATATGACCAAGAAATAATAGGGGGGAAAAAGTTAAATATCTGAACACTTTTTGGTTTTCGGCTATGGCCCTAGCTCCCCTTAAGCCTAGCCTGCCACATAACTCAAACACTCCCTGGGAGACATGGTCGAATTCTACCCTTCTATTGTTATTTACAGCGGCTTTTTGGCTTGCTTGCATAAAAAGCCGATATTTTCCAGCACAATTATTCATCTTCTTTCCCGATAATTCAACCAGGGCTGTCCACTCCATCCAGGCCCCAGAAATGCTCCAACCGCCAGTCACCTACGCGCCGCCATGACCCTAAAACTAAGTCATGGGATGATGTTAAATGTAACAAATGACGCATGTGAATTATTAAAATGACATTACGTCCCCTTGGTGAGATGGTCATTCTGACCGAGTCACAAGACAAACTCGTTCACTGTAAAATAGAATAAACAAGATCCGTCACGACTGGCACCGTGTGTGTTTTTACATTCGCTAATTCGCCAAGACTCACTGGAAATATAGTTCTTTTACTCCGAAAGGGAGTGTCTTTCCTGTGCCCACTCACTTTATCCCTTCCAGTCTCCCGTTGGCACTGCAGCAAAAAACATTTATTCAGGTCCGGTCCACCTACACAGGGCAACAGTTGACACTTGGCATTCATGTTTGGATGTGAGTTTCAGGCCAGGGATGGAGCAGCAGACAAACCTCCCACTCTAAATATCCAGACCAAGGTCAGGACTCTTTCACCACAACCCAATTACACATTATAAATTCTGACTTCTGACATTTATGATATGCATCCATGCACATGACCTGTACGTGCCGCTCTTCTCATAGCTGTAGCCGCATCTGTACTGAGAAGTGAAATCTGGCCAGGGAGGAACAGACAAGAGATAAAAAAAAAAAAACGTCCTTCAAACTTGGAGGAGTTGGTATTTTAAAAAGAATCAAAAGGATATGGATAATAATTTTGACCAGAACTTTTCTTAAGTGACCATATATATAAAACCTCTGCGTATACATTCACACACACATATTTATACATACGTACATACGTCACTACATATATATGCATACATACATACATACACACACATATTTATACATACATACATACATCACTACATATATATGCATACATACATACATACATACATACATACACATATTTATACATACGTACATACATCACTACATATATATGCATACATACATACACACACATATTTATACATACGTACATACATCACTACATATATATGCATACATACATACATACACACACATATTTATACATACGTACATACATCACTACATATATATGCATACATACATACATACATACATACACATATTTGTACATACATCACTACATATATATGCATACATACATACACACACATATTTATACATACATACATACATCACTACATATATATGCATACATACATACATACATACATACATACATACATACACACACATATTTATACATACGTACATACATACACACACATATTTATACATACATACATACACACACATATTTATACATACGTACATACATACACACACATATTTATACATACATACATACATCACTACATATATATGCATACATACATACATACATACATACATACACATATTTATACATACGT
>VRLP01006298.1:0-29579 GCA_009660295.1 Lophius piscatorius
AAATAATAACTATATAAAAACCTGACCAAAAAGCAGCAATGTTAATTAAAGTTATAGGTTCTGCTAAAAAGGAAAGTTTTACGTCCTTTTTTAAATGTGTCAGTCGTCTGTGGAGCCCTCAGATGGTATGGGAGGGCATTCCACAGATGAGGGGCAGCAGAACAGAAGGCCCGATCACCCATGGTGCCGAGCTTAGTCCGGGGAAGGAGGAGGCGGTATGAGTGGGGATCGTGTTGAGATCAGTGGGGTGAGTAGTTCTTTTAGGTAGGGGGGTGCGTTACCATGGATGCACTGGTGAGTGAGGAGAGAGATCTTATAATAGATCCTGGTGGAGATGGGAAGCCAATGAAGGTTTCACTAGGGCTGTAGGAAAGGAGTCGAGGGCACAGGTGGAGAGTTTCATCGTCCTGATGATAACCTCAACCTCCTGCAGTGAGATTTCTGGGAAGAACTTTAGAGGCTGGGAGATCTCAAACTGTGAGTAAGCAGACTGGATAGGTAGAGAGGAGGAACCAGAAAGGACAGAAAGGATTGAGTCAATTTTCAATTTAAAGAAAGCCATGAAATTATTACAGTGCTCTTCTGTAATTTCTGTAAGTGGGGGAGTTTGTGGTTTAAGGAGATGATTGATAGTGGAAAACAGCTGCTTAGAATTTCCAGGACTGGTTTAGATAATGTTCGAGTAGAACAGTGACCGAGCCTCTCTTTGACTTTGAGTAGACCTTTTATTGTTCCCGAAAGGCTAGCTTGTGGACAGTGAGACCTTCTTCTTCTTCTTCTTCTTCTTTTCTGTTTCCATCAATAGGCTGGTATTCTGCTGACTAGCTGTACCAGTGATGGTATTTGTTAACCAGGGCCCCAACCGATCCGGTTTGGAAACCAGTTTTGTGTTCCACATATGGATTTGGCATAGATTTTATGCACGGACTGAATGTCCGTGTCTGGACTAATGAAGTTTGATCTATTCTTTTCCATTCCATTCTATTCTATTCTATTATTTTCTATTCTATTCTATTCTATCAGTTAATGTTTATCTTCTTCTTTCTTGCCAATCACAGCTTTAAACGTCTTACAATTTTCTACATCCACTTTTTGATTTATTTTTCACAATTCTTTCTTTAAAACATCCTTTAATGTGGTAAAGTATTTCTTTGCATATTTATTTATTTGGGGCATTTATTAATTCAATGATCAAACATGTTATTAAACAGTAAAAAAAAAAAACAGACAGACTTATAAAGTCAGTTCATGATGAAATTTTGTATTTCATGTAAAATAGACAATCTTATAATATAACATATAAGATATTTCGTAGTCTTCAAATGTTATCCTATTTATCTAGTAGGACTTTCTCAGTAGCCACGGTTAAAACCTGCTCCTCGGTGCCCCCTTTGACCTGTGGTGTCCCCCAGGGCTCCATCATTGGCCCCTTACTCTTAAACATATACATGCTGCAACTGTGTCATATTATAAACAGGTTCAATCATGTGACACATTTCACAATAAGAAATACTGGCTCATAATGTGCTCAACCAAACAGTGGAGCAGGACATTAAAGGGTCCTAGTCTCCTCACACTCAAGAGCGATGCAGATATCTCGCGGGGACACTGCTTCTGACAGTTTCTGTTTCCGCTGCCTTTTTCACGATATGGTGTGAGACAGAAACCTCAAAAGCATTCCAATAACGCACTTCCTGTCATGAATTCAAACGCAGATGTCGTCACTGGAAGGGATGGATGTCCAAACTTGATGAACACGGCAAGGTAAGCACGTTTTTGAAGTTGTTCTTCTGATATACAGTATATATATATATATATACAGTATATATATTCAGTAAAGATAATAATATATGAGTCCACACCACATAGACTTACAACTAAACTTCAGTGTATAAAAATGTTTTATGCTGAGATAAAAAGTTTTTACACTGAGGCAAAGTTGTGTAAAAATCAACACACCTGCAGTATGCAGTGTTGAAAGTCAGTATTTTAATATTTTAGCAACTATTTGTATTGTTAAAAGACTTTATGAATCAGTTTCTAACGTCTCATTTTATTCCTATACAATTGTCAATATTTAATTAAGATATAAATAATAAATGTCGAACAAAGCCAGAGAACGTCATTGTCTATTTCTCTATCACATGTGGACCCATGGAGCTACATATTTAACAAGTACAGATTTCTTTCCCAACTGCACCCCATGACAACCCTCGGAGAACAGTGGTTACAGCCTTAGTTATTTTTCTGTTAGTCAGTTTAAGAGTCTACTCTCAACTCCTTTATTTCCTCCCCCTCACTTCTCCAGTGGGCGGAGCTTAATCACATTTCTTCAGAGTTGGATTGACATGAGCGTGAGCCCCCTGACAATGAACTCCAATGCCATTTGAATCAAAATGTGTTAAAATAAAACTTTTTGGAGTGAAAATAATCCAATGGTCAACACAAAAATGTGTACAGTTCAGTGTTTTTGCTGTGCAATATGAATTTCCATTTCCATACCAATGAAGCGATGAAAATCTTACTTGATGTGTTTTTGACGCGTTCACCATAAATTAATTCAGTGTTCATGCTTACTGTGTTTTGCACAGTGGACAAAACACTGGTTTGTGCTGAGCGACACTTGGCTAAAGTTCTACAGAGACTCAGAGGCTGAAGAGGTAGGACCTGATCAAGGATGTAAAACTGTTTTCAGGGTTCTCACCAACGTTCAACCACAACGATTAATTTGAGCTACATTCAGAAACGTGAAAGTGTTCATTTTTCCAGGTGTTGCTGCCTAAACATTGCCAATTTGTGCAGTTTTCTCAAAATCATACATGTTGTTCACCATTGGGGTTTTTGGTTAGGAGCTTATTTGACTTTGAGCTCTTCTTGTTTTGATGCAGTCAGATGATTTGGACGGGGAGATCGGCCTGACGTCCTGTGTGAATGTGACGGACTGTGACGTAGAGAAGAACTATGGATTCCAGCTACAAGTATGCATTTTTGCTTGGTATGCTGTGCATTTCCACATCAATTACATTTTGGCTGCTTCCTGTTTAACAGTGTGTGTGTGTGTGTGTGTGTGTGTGTGTGTGTGTGTGTGTGTGTGCTATGTCTTCTGATCTCCTCCAGACAAAGAGAGCTGTGTTCACTCTCTCTGCTATGACCTCCAGGATACGCCGCAACTGGGTGAAGTTACTAAGGCAGGCGATCCAGAACAGCATGCAGTGAGTGTCACTGGGAGACAGTGGGGGACGACTTATTCAGATCCTTTACTTCAGTAAAGTAAAAAAAACAACTAACAAAACCAACTTAGACAATTTCAAGTATACAAATTTAGGTACTCTAATCGTCATTGAGTGTCATGACATCATAGATGACACCGTCAGATTACTATATCTGATTCTTCTGATTCTTCTGATATAAAGGCAGAATTTTTATTTTTTTATTTTATTAGTTTATTTGACAGAGACGATACAAGTAGGCATTGTCACATTTGAATAAAATGAAACTGATGCACTGTGTTTAGGACATCTAGCTGCAGCTACTATAATGTCCTTGTCCCGGGTCCCTACTGACAGAATATTACTAAAATACTGTCATATTGTTTGAAAATAACAATAATGATAATATTAATAATAATTTTAGCATAATATAAAACACATAATACAACGCTTTAAATCATATAGAAACAAGTTTTATTAGTAGGTTGAAACCAAGGCCGTTATAAAAATTTTTATAAAATTTAAAAAAATTGATGTATAGGATAATAACAAAGAAAGCAAAGTCTTTGCTCACGTGGGAATTGTTGCGTCCCTCTAGAATAAACAGTTCAGTTGGAGACCTCCACTTTTCTGGAGAAGTGAATTGAGATTTTCTGGTAGGATTTTGGTTCAATACGAATCAAACTGACTTGACTTTACTTGTGTCGATCAATCGACAAACGTTTTAAACTTGTTTTTTGCCTTAGATGTTCAGTTAAAAAAAAAAAAAAAACGTGTAAAGGGAAGAATGATGATAAAGAAAATATAAATCAAATAAAGGTTGCTGAGTTTTTTTTGGCCCTGATAACAACAGCCATTTATTATAAAAAAATGTCTGCTAATCCTGGGTCGGGTCGTCGTGGCAGCACGCCAAGACGCGCACAAATAATTATAGAAAAAACTACAGAATCTGACATTTTTTGATTCCATCATAATATGTTACACAGCACTCATAATTAGTAATATAAAAAATCATAAAACATGTTGTACAAATCATAAATCATGTTCATCCTTGATGCTATCTTATTATTCCAGCATAAATCGTAAGAATTCTTTATCTGATAACAAAAACAGGCTTTCCATTGACCTGAAAGTTACTGAGCGCTGTGGAGAAATGCAGACGATGTGATTGGGTGGTCTTGTCTGTTGTGAACCCCCTCTATCATCTTTCCTCTGATGTGTAACTTTAGCCTCCTGTCTTTCCCCTAACGTGACCTCAGCCAATCAGACAGCGGCAATGAGAAAGAGAACCCCCTCTCCGGCAGACTGTCACCATGCCAACCTCCTGCTCGGCTCACCTATGAGGACTCTGGGTATGAACCCACCACTTCCACCTTCACTGCCAAAACAGCAAAACATCAGGCGGACCAGAGCCACCAAACTGTAGACGGGGGTCTAGAGGCAGAATTATATTCAGCCAGTCAGAGAGAGGAAGGGGAGGGCTGGGACTGCGAGCAAGCAAAGCGATTGGAGGAGAGGAACAAGTGGTTTGAGGAAGGGGTCCCTGTAGGTGAAATGGGCAGCAGGTGGGATTCCATGGAGCTGAAAAGGGGGAGTGTGCCTGTCCCTGTCATTGAGACCATGGACTGGGAGGTTAGCAGGAAGTGGGCTGAATTGGAGAAGCTGTCGTTCAGCGACATGAGTGCACAGTCTCTCATTGGAGCGCAGGCTCATCGGTCCAGCACCTCACAGGCATCACAGTCTCTCCTTAGCTCACAGGTGCATCAGTGGAGCCCTGAGGAGAATGAACAGAATATCACTGCATCAGAAACTGATGCATCAAGCTCAAAGAGGACCCGCCCATCCATAAATGGAGCCCAATCCATTCAGACAAATACTGCTGAGGCGCTTCAGAAGGAGGTAAGACGACATTCAGAGTCCCTCCATTAAGAGGGATCAAAGAAGTGGCATTCTTTTTTTAAATGTGCGCCTTCAAATGTATAAACGTCCCCATTTCCGTCTCTCCTCCATCGCCCAGGCCTTATCTCTTCCAAAGCAAATAGAGAACGTCCAGGGAGAGCATTCAGTAATGGGGGTAGAGGTGGGGAGCATGTGCAGCCCCGGAGCCCCCTGTAAGGCCAAACTAGAGGCCTTGGAAGAAGCTTATCGGAAAGCATTGCAGGAGCTGCAGGAGAAACATGAAAGGGAGATCCGGGAGCTGGAGGACCAGAGAGATAGGATGCTGGAGGAAGAGAGGAAGGCAGCTGCTAAAGGTAAAGCAAAAAAAAAATTCAGTTCTATCAAGCAACTGGGGCTCAGGAGGAGCAGATGGACAGAAGTGAATTCTAAAGGCATCACCTCCTCTGACTAGATTCCAGTCACAGTCTTGTGTTGTTTTCATTGCTGAGTGGTGACAGATGCTTCAAAATAACAAATTAACTGTTGATCTCAGCTCTGGAGGTGCTGAGAGCAGCTCACAGAGAGGAGCTGAAGAGAGAAGTGGAGGCGGTCCGGAGGTTAGCTGCAGGGGCCGCACACGCGGATCCTTCATGCAGAGGCCACATGTACGTTTGTTACGGTTGCTTTTGCTGCAGGCTGAAGATGTTCTGCACAATGACTCATCTCATGATCGTGATCAAATTTACTCCATTATGTATTTTTGTGCTTGTCAGGCCGCCGGCATACATCTTGCACAGTGAATTTGACGTGCTGTCAGAACACTGCTCTCAGAAGAGCCTGCAGCTGAACCGCGCCGAGCCGGGCAGCAGGGGCCGAGAGACAGAGCTCAGCCGCAAGGAGAGGGAGCTGGAGGAGCTCAGACGAGAGAACCAGGTTATCACGCATTCCCCGGATTTTTTAAAATTCAGCATGAATCCAACTTCTAGTTACACCAATCAGTCATAACATTATAACCACTCACAGATGAGGTCAGATTAACACTGATTATCTACTTACAGTGGCAGCTTCGGGTCCTGGGATATAGTAGGAAGTTAATGAACATTTTTCACTCAAAGTTGGTGTGTTGTAAGCAGGAGAAATGAGAGAAAGGATCTGAGGGACATTAACATGGGCCAAACTTTGATGGCTAGACTGCAGGGTCATGATCCGGATCTCCTAAAATGCACATCTTATTTGGTGTTCCTGGTCTGCAGGAATTATACAGAGGAGTTACTGTAGCACAAACTTCTGAAAAGGGCTTTTTCTGACTGAAAGGTGTCACAAAGCAAAGCAATACTGACCTACATAATATTATGTGGATGCTGGTTTTAATATTATGGCTGATCAGTGTTTATTTGTCTGCTTCACCCTTAGCAACCGTGGTTGCCCTATATAAACGAAAGAAAAAACTAAAAAAATCTTCATCATGCTACTTGACAATATTCATCCAGATCATCATTTGTTCTAAAAAAAAAATGTTCTCAGGAGCTTAAGGCCAAACTGGCGGAAGAGGTCAGCCGCATGCGTTATTTCATCACCGGCCAGAGGTCAGACGCGGTATCTGCCGGCACCAAAGAGCTCTCTGCATCAGAATTAGAGGTACTGGCAGAGAAAGGCATCACGGTTTAAGCTCCTACGTAGTCTGGAATCACGTGAAAGTAGGCGCCGCAAAGCATCTTGACCTCTGTCCCCAACCCACTTTTATATGATCACATCTGAAATATTAACTTAGAAAGAAGCACAAAGGAACACTGGGTGAAGGTGCTGTGGGAGCTTTTTTTTTTTCCTCTAAAAATCTAAGCAAGCACCTGCTGATTTTATTTAGGGTGCCCTCATTTGCATTGAGCATCTGTGTCTGGTCGTGTTCCAGCGCAGCAGATACCGCCATCTGCTGCCTGAACCAGTGTACATGTTTACACCGTCTGAAAAGCATCGTGACCCACACCAGATGTACAAAAATGTGTCCTGATCTTTTACGTCAGTAAGAATAGAAAAGTACCCAAGTATAAAGACTCTATTAGAAGTAAGTCTTTGACAAATGTTCTTTAATTATGGAAGTATTAACTATGAAAGCAGTCCCTCTACTGCTTGTTATATCACTGAATTACTGTTATTCATCCAGTAATGCAGTTATACTGTTCTGTACTTCAATCTATAAACATCAGTAACATGAAAACACAGTAGGTGTCAATCAAATATAGTAAAAAGAAATGTAGATCTGCTCACTCTGAAAACTTTAAAGAGTTGAGTCGAAAGAAAAGGAGCCACTGCACCAAGTACAAGCACATTTAAATTGTGCAATGCTTCAGTTAATGTACTTTGATACGGTCCTGCAGTAAATACGTAATGACTTCTAATACATGTGCGAACAATTTTGTATAGTGGAATTGTAATATTTTACATTTTGCCTTTCAGACACTACTGAGGGCAAAAGACAACGAGGTGCGGTACCTCAAAAAAGAAATAAGCTGCCTACAGAATGAAGTGCATTGTCTTACCAAGGTACATTTAATGATGGGACCTATTGAATTTGACAAATTATCAAAAATAACGCACTACACAGGTCATCCATTCGCAGCTTTTGTTCAGTGGTCATTCTTAGCTTTTATTTGTCTTCCATAATTGCTCCGATGCTTATCCTAATCCAGGAGAAAGAGGCAGCTTGTGGGCGTAATAGAGAGGCGTATGTGGAGCTGAGCAACATGAAGGGCCTGAACCAGTTGGAGATGAACTCCCTCAACGAACACGTGAGGCTGGCCAACGCTGCACTGCAGGAGGGAGCGAGTCAAACCTGACCAATCAGGAGAACCGTTGGAAAACTTTGTGAAACACCGACGTCAGTCCAGTGTAAACATAATACAACAATAATATGTGATGTCATGGCTGGATCTGATTTATAGAGAAGAGACAAAATAACAACTGTGGCAAATATTGTGTACTTTGAAACCATCGTGCAAAAAATGTTAGGATTCAATAACAACAAATGTTAACCCACGTTTTATCGACTCTGTTTATTGAGTGAATGACACAAACATGCAAACAAGAGTGAAAGCATTGTTTTGATAGCTTCACATGATATGATATTTCAAAAAGTTCATTTAATCAAATAAAAGCATGAATGGCAGAGGAGAGAAGAAGACAAATGGGTGGAGGTAAAGTGATGTATTTGAAGTGCCCCATCTTCTCCATCTTCCTGGTGCCGGCTGGTATCGACCCTGTCGGTGGATATTTTATTTTTTTAAATGTCACCAGCAGCCTTTAAAATAAAGCGAGTTTAGCACTTAAGCCAGTCTTATTCACTTATTCTGACACACTATCGGTAGATTCAAATCCATGGAGCAGAGTCGGCATTGTTTAAGCCCGGTTACTATGGCGACCCAGAAACTAATCTGTCCAAGGCTAACTGTCAGGCTGAGCCCCCACTGTTCCTCATCCAGGGGTCTCACAACACTGCTGCGACGGAAACAAATGGTGTGTAGCCATTCTAACATTAATTCACCCTTATTAGTTCCCAAAAAAAGAGGCATAAAACATCGCTGCTCTCTCTTTACCACTGTTGACTGGCAAGGTTCATCAATTCATCGACTTCATCTATGTTGGACCTTTTGAATTATGTGCACTCACTCTTATTATGACTGGCGCTGACCTTTGCCGGATCGCATTGATTTGTTAGGATTACTGTATTCAGTTAACTTTATTCAGTTAAATTTGCCAGTCTCATTCAAATCAGGAGAATCGGTGTTCTATGTTTTATCAGCTTTTCATTGATGTTCAATATTTCAGTGAAAACACCAGCTACACCCTCCGGCCTCTGGGGCGGATTTTGCTCAGAGGGTAGACTAGTCGTCCGTCAACCCAAGAGATCAGGGTTCGAGCCCAGCCCCTGACGCAACATGCCGTGGGTCCTTGAGCAAGACCGGGAAACCTCAGCTCCCCGGGCGCTTCAAAGGGGCGGCCCACTGCTCCCTCAGGGATGGGTTAAATGCAGAGATTGACTTCCTGACCTTGTACTGTATGTATGTATGTATGTACTGTGTAACGTGATAAATAAAGGACAGATTATTATTATTAACCTGTAGCCGACACAACCTCTCAACACTGATAGGACCGTAAATAAAAAAGCTCCAAACAACTTTGTTCAATTGTTAAATAAAGAACGGTTAATGCTGAAATTACCTTTTATTTTCAGAAGGTTGCTCAGTCATCGTCATCATCATCCTCAGGGACAAAGATGTCATGCTCCTCCAAAAGAGCGGCAAAGTTCTTGCTGATCAAAGTTCCGACATACAGGAAAGGGACCACCACTATTGTCATGCGGATCAGACCAAACGGTGTCTGGGAAAACACAAGGATGTATCGTCATGAGACACGAAATGTTCAGATTATTAACCATTTTAGTTTTGCTTGCGAAAAAATAAATCCATAGAATAATTATAGCTTAGCAAAAACCAGAAAATGTGTGTCCAGGAGAGTATATGCCCTTATTATCGGGAAAAGAGTGTGCAGACCATAACCTCTGTCATCAAATGTAAGCAAACACACAAGAAAACAGTTTTACTAAAAATATATATCTTAACAAGTTAAAATACGCAATTTTAAGTATCCTTTTTATAAGATGCACACCTTTAGGATCCCTACCAAGCAGGTGTGAATTTACAATTAATTCTGTCCAGCTGTTAAGGAGATTTGGAGAGACTGTTTCCATGACTACAGATGGACAGACAAGAGTAACCCTATATGTTCTCTTTGGCAGGGGTATAAAGGGGTTAGCCTTAAAGTGCAGACAATCTTCTCCAGCACGCACGCACAGCTGGATCAACTGGATTTAGAAAGTAAAGTTAATCAGCAGCAGAATATTCCAAACCTTTGCCAACGAGTATCTATTAGCCCATAATTGGAAAGGTTTTTACCTGGTGTTATATTGAGGTTCCCTCAGTCAAAATATATACATAGATAATATATAGTTGTATATTCCTATGTTGATGTGCTTGATTAAATTTCCCACAGGACCCGTCTTAAGCAAGACAGATATTCAAAAATCAAAAAAAGAAGAAACTTGCAGGATGTGAGGACTTGGGATAAATCAGGGACAATCACTTTAATTCTGTCTTAAACTGCACTGCAGGTTGAGCCAGTCAAGAATAGAGCATTTCTTTCATTTTTCTAAAACAAATATAAGTTATAGCCTTTAGGGGGATTATTCAGTTTTGCTATGGTTGTATTGAATTTTTTTTTTTTCCAAAAGGAAGATCTGTGGGAGATGATGATTAATATGTTTAACATGAGAGCTTAGCAAAAAAATGAGTGACCTTTACCCTCGCAATATAGAAATTCACAGCTCTACAAACATTTGAGACGTGAGGGGTCTAAAAGCTTGCTTTTTTTGCTTTTTGTTAGTGCTCTTCAGACATTAGTTAATTTAATTGCGTATAGAAAGACTTAGGAATTAATTTTTCAGATTCAGCATGAAAATAGTGAGTTTCCATAAAGGCGGACCCAGATCTGTATTCTGTCTTGACAATCTTTCACAGATACGTGAAATCCATTTTATTGACTCCGATCTGCTCATGTTTCTTTACCCTCTCTGTTATGTGGTGAGACCAAACACATTTTACCCCACTACCAATAATATAGCTTAATATCCCAGATATGTACCATGATCTGGATTATGATCCCGATTTGGATTAAATTGTGGATAGTGGTGGAACCTCGAGGTGTCCTTGGCCATATATTTTCGATTTGGATTGGTGAATTATTATTTATAGAATATTCTATATTCTATTATTATTATCTTATTATTTATAGAATATTCTATATTCTATAAATAATAATTTATATATTCACATATATATATATTATAAACGTTGAGAGAGAAATGAGCAGTTTTCAGAGTTCAGAGTTGAAAACGTGACCAAGAATTTTGCTTGGCTCCCAATCTATACCTACGCATTTAATTTTGGCGATTTTTACCAAATTTAAATGATTTTTTTCCTAGTGACAAACAGGTCAATTCAAATTGTGGGCGATCACATAAGCTAGGTGTCATAAACAGTGAACTGTAATATATAAACAAACAGTATCCAACATTATAACTTGACCTTTCTTTCAATGATGACAGCGTGATCAAATAAAGGTGCCGTTTACGGCAAACAAACAGTTTGACATAAACGTCAGCTACACCGTATATGTCATACTAAATGTTTAAGGTATTAGCAGCAAATTGTCTAAGAGTAAATTAGTTCTTGTGTAAATCAATATCTCTATCGTGAATTTTACTTGAATTGACTCAAGTAAAATCAAGTACTTCCTGAAGATTCCTCCAGTTTGTTTAAATAAGCATTCATTGGCTGAACCGACGATCAGATCCTGTAATCAGAGCTCCTATTGGCCAAAACTGCGGTCACTTAAGAAATACGCCCCGCATATGATGTCAATAATTTTGATGACCCGTTTTCACTCGGTGAAGGAGGTAGAATAAAAACTCACTTTATCCGGTTTTGGTAAGATTGCCCCCGACGATGTAGACACTGCGGTCCTGCTTTGAGTAGCCCTATGTATATTAGATGTTTTCACACCAGTGTTACGGCTCATTATCCCCACATTTCTGGTGGAAAGTCGCAGAGGAAGCCGCAGTATGCTGGTCGCCATCTTTCCCAGTATGCAGAGACAGTGTAGAACGCCTTCATGGGCGGGACAAGGGTGAGCGTGTTCAGACGTTTGACAGGAAAAAAATAGAAACAGGAAATTAGTAATACTGTAATATATTACAACAATCCTTCGCAGTACTCGGGTCAAATGTCATTTATTTTTGACAGCTCAAGGACTATTTATGATCCGTTTATGTTCGGAAACCAATACGAAACATATATATTGTTGATTTTCCACAATCCTAATTTCCCCCAACAATTAAAGATCATTTAAAATTTTTCAGCAAATTCTGAAAAGCCACCAACTTATATCAAATTCTCAAAGCAAGACTTTAACTAATGAATTTAAAAATCAGTTGCAAAAACTTGACCAATACTAAATTCTATGCATGTTTTTTTTAATATAGCCAAGGATGCACTAATGCAGTTTCTCCATAGAGCGACACTAGCTGTTGGTCCAGAGCTGATGTCCTCAGACAATGTTCAACCTTCACTTTCTATTTAGGCCCTCAACCGCAACACCAGCCAGTTGGTGGGTTCGGCCCATCAAATCTGACCAGCTTCTCTTTTGAGTCTCTAAACATCATCGTCCCCCCTCACTTTGCGACTTTCAACTCCTCTACCACGGTGAGAAAGGGAGCTGGAGGTGATGCAGAGGCCCACAACTGTGAAGCTGGGAGTGGTACCAAGCCCCCGCAAAAGATGTTGATTCGTCAACATTCTTCTCTCTACTGCTTCTACCTGATGAAGACCATGGAGAGGGTTCTTCTCACGCACCTTCGACCCCTAGTAGGCTCCCACAAGGATCCACTCCGGTTTGCCTATAAGCCAGGCATTGGAGTGGGTGACATGGCGATTTTTACCTGCTGCACAGACCCCTCTAACATCTGGAGAACGCTGGAAGCACAGAGAGAGTCATGTTTTTGGACTTCTCCAGTGCTTTCAACACGATGCCGCCTCCACTGCTGAGAAGAAGCTGGAAGAGGCTGGTTCTGACCGCCACCTGGCTGCATGGACCACCAACTACCTCTCTGAGAGACTAAGTACGTCAGGCTGAAAATCTGTGTCTGATGTAGTGGCCTGCAGCATGGGAGTTCCACAGGGGACAGTGCTCTCTCCTTTTCTTTTCACATTATACATATGGGACTTCAGGCACAACGCCTGTCACTGCCATCTACAGAAGTTCTCCGATGACTCAGCTATCATCGGATATATTACAGAGGGGACTGATCTGGAGTACCAGAACACTATAAAGGACTTTGTGGACTGGTGTGAGACAGGAAGAGACTCAACAGGCTGGTCAGGAGGCCCAGCTCTGTCCTGAACTGTCCCCTGAACTCTGTGGAGGAGGTGGGTGAGAGGAGGATGTTGACCAAGCTGACATCCATCCTGGACAAAACCTCTCACCCCCTACATGAGACTGCGGGAGCTCTCAGTAGCAGCAGGCTGTAGGAGTTACATATAAGGTGTAGCTCACGTTTATGTCAAACTGTATGTTTGCCGTAAACGGCACCTTTATTTGATCAGGCTGTTATCATTGAAAGAAAGGTCAAGTGATAATGTGGGATACTGTTTGTTTATATATTACAGTTCACTTTGTATGACATCTAGCTTATGGGATCGCCCACAATTTGAATTGACCTGTTTGTCACTAGGAAAAAAATCATTTAAATTTGGTAAAAATCGCCAAAATTAAATGCGTAGGAATAGATTTTGAGCCAAGCAAAATTCTGGGTCACGTTTTCAACTCTGAACTCTGAAAACTGCTCATTTCTCTCTCATTGTTTATAATATATATATATATATATATATATATATATATATATGTGTGAATATATAAATTATTATTTATAGAATATACAATATTCTATAAATAATAATTCACCAATCCAAATCAAAAATATATGGACACGGACACCTCGAGGTTCCACCACTATGTACAATTGAATACACCCACAGTGTAAGACAGAGTGGTACCTTTGTCCTGACTGCAGTCAGACTTTACAACTAATCCCTGTGAGACTGTGTTGTGTCTGAAACATAGAACTCTGCTACCTCTCACCTTACCTATAATCATCCATTGACTACACACCATGTGTGTTCCTCTAATTGCACTACTGCACATCTGCACCTGGACAATTATTGCACATCTGCACCTGGACAACTATTACACATCTCTAAATGCACTATTTTAATTCATTTTATATATTCCATTGGAGATCAGAATCTTTCCATTTTCTTTATATTTGCATGCACTTTATTTCTGTATTTTAACTTAAATGAGTATTTTTTTATTTCTTAATTTTGGATTGAGGGTACATGTATGTATATATATACACATATACATATATATATCTGTATATATGTATCCCTCATGTTGCAGTCACTCGCCTACGGTGCTCACGTCGTAATGAGGAGGTTCTTTCCCATAATGAAAAAGATTGGAAGACTCTGCAACCTCTTACGATCCCATTTTCCAGGCCCAGCCATGAAGTGGTGAAGATGGCTGTCTTAAAAGTAGCCTGAATGAAACCAGATGGCTGCTGAACATCCGTCTGATGTGGTGTAGGATATGGTAGTACACCAAAACTTTACCAGTGATGTTGTGGGGTATTTTGAAATAATGCCTTTGCTAAGTCCAGCCAGACAACCGTTAGGTTGTCATTGTCCCTCTGGGATTCTTGAATGAGCTGGCTCACTATGGAATAAAACAAATGAATATCCCTCCTTTGTGAAACCTTTTTGTTTGTTGCTGAGTGCTAATATAACTAAATATTTTGTACTGTTACACACACCATTTTTTTGTAGTCAAATGTTCCTCAAAGCAAAGAATTATCTAAAATAATACATTTTATCCCCTAAACTCCATTACTTGTTAATATATTCCTATAGGCTTAAACCTGAATTAACATTTCAAATCACTTCAGCTCCCAATCTTGAATGTTCTACATCATTGCTATAGACTCATCTCTTCTCTTTGGCCTTTCTGTCGAGATGAGAACAGCATTATTCCAATACATTTGCCTATTATTATTATAAGGATGTGTTTTTCTTTTCGTGTGGTACCTTTTTACTTTGTCAAGTACTTTTGACCAACCGTGGTTGGTTTTAAATGTGCTATATGAATACAGTTTGACTTGATGTGGATGATGACGTAGAGGAAAAATGTGCTTTTATTAACCACATGGGGGAAAGAAAAAATAATAATAAAAGAAAATAATTCTACTAAAAGAAATTGATCTGCCATAAATATTCAATAATATTGAACTTTCCAGCAATGAACAATTCATCATTAATCTGCTTATTAGTTTAGCCAACTGTATATACATAAAATTAAATTTAAAAAAAAAGTATTTTATATTCAAACAAAGAAACAAAAAATCAAACAGTTAAATTTGAACACCTGTAACAAAAGAAATTGACCAAAAGCAATTCAATTATGAAATAACGAACATTTTCATTATCCTGTCAGATCAAAAAAGCGTCTTGTAAAATCCTCTCTTCAAATCTTCATTTTTTAACATTTCCTTTTTCATCCGCTTATCCAGGTTTGGGTCGCTGCGGCCGTAGGCTAAGAAGGGCATTCCAGACAGCCCTCTCCCCAGCAACACCCTCCAGGTTATCCTTGGGGATCCCGAGGCATTCCCTGGCCAGATGGGATCTGGGTCTACCTTCCAGTTGGACAGACCTAAATAACCTTTTCTCTAAGGCTGCAGCCAAGCACCATTCAAAGGAAGCTAATTTCAGCCACTTGGATCCTGTACTTCGTTCTTCCAGTCACTACCCAGGGCTCAGGATTATAAGCGAAGATTGGAATATAGATGGACTGGTAGATTGAGAACTTTGCATTGCAGCTCAGCTTTTTATTCACCACAACAGACCGATACAATACCCACATTAATGCTGATGGTGCAGCAAACTGCCTGTTCATCGCGTGGTCCACTTTCCCATCACTCAAGAACAAGAAACCAAGATACTCTCATACCAGCCGCTGCAAAACCAGCTGAAAGATGTCACAGACTGAAGAAGCCAACACAACCACATCATCTGCAAACAGCAGACATGCAAATTCTAAGCTACCCAAACTGGACACTCTCCTACACACTCTCTTTTACAGCCTCTCATCACACCTGACCCCAATGCCCATCCCTGCAGGTGGTGAGCCCACAGGGCAGTGGCTTTATGAAAAGATGCCCTGTCATCAGACGTTCACTGACGACCTCTCCTCCTAGGTTTGGCTCCGGAAGTGCCCCGGTCTCCCTATTTCAGGTAAGTGTCAAATTGCTTTGGTGCCATTTATTGGGTTCTTCCAACAGCTAATAATCTGACCCCTCACCTGAGACCACTTTTACATTGGGAGACCCTAACGCTAACGGCAAACAACACACTCACTCTATTTATTTTCTCTTATTTTTAATTCTCTTTATTTACTTTATATGATTGACTGTCCATCCTTTTTTGATTGAATAATTGTATTTTTTCATTGTGGAATTTGATTGTACACTGTTCAGTACTGTTGTTATCAACACGGATCATCAATAAAGATTCAAAGATTTAAAAAAAAAAATCCGCTGCACTTCCTGTTGGCGGCGTCACTAGAGGGTGCTTCGCGGTGACGCGCACGAAGGGGAAGTGGCGGAAAGACGGAAGAATGGACGATGAATAAACTTGGCACCTTTTTGTAGTTATTCACCTAGAGATACCGCTAGAATACATGTTACAGAATAACTGGAAACTCATCTGGATTGTAATTTAGTTCGATAACAATCCGCCCCGTTCACATTCAGTCACCACCCTCTACTCGCCACGCGATACGACCACAGGACTGAACAGTTTTCAAACTGCCGACCACAATTCCTCAGTCGCTACAAAGTCACATTTAAGCGCCGATAACGTCATCAGACAACCAGCATATTGTTCTGACGTTACATACAACTAGCTGCTCGGCGGGATTTGAAGCTTTTCTCCTTGTGGGAAAAGTTGTCGGCGGAGGGGAGCCTTCGAGGCCTGCAGGGGAGGAGGAGGAGGCTGCCGCTGCATGTGTGAAGACGAGCAGGAGCGAAGAGTGACTCACACAGCGTTAGCCTGCTAAACACTCTAAATATGTCGGCCCAGGCTCAGATGCGAGCGATGCTGGACCAGCTCATGGGAACGGGGAGAGACGGTGAGCACAGCTGGCTGTGTCATACATTGGTGTCTGATCGTTTTTAACATGAACTTGGTGTTGTCGCTAGCCTTAGCCGCAGAGCTAACTGAAAGTGTCAGGGAGTCATGCATTGTAAACCAAGCGAGCTAACATGAGGATAGCCTGTCGGCTAGCTACCTGTTGTTTTACAGTTTACACGGCAACTTATCACTATCTTCAGAAACCGGATGAAAAGTGTTGTAGTGTCCTACTTGACCGTAGTCTGCTAGTTGTTCTCCGCGCGGCTCACGTTCCTGACACCAGATGTTTTGTTTTTAGTCTATGATATAAGTAGCTAACTTTAGGAGTTACTGTAAAGGTTGCAGAGGGATCATCGCAAGTCTGAACTTGCTAAGTCCTCGAGTCCAGTGCTTCTCAAATGAGTACTATAGCATGTACCTGAGATTTTTATTTATTTATATAAATGTATGTTAAGTTATAGAAATATCAGTCTTACATGATCTCAAAATATCTGTACTATTATAAGCAACAACAAAAAATCATGCTAATGCAGGTCTAATAAACCAAGTTTTATACTCATTTTGCTTTTGAATGCAAATGTTAAACAACAAATACGATCACGGTTAATGTGAGCTGGAAGTTAAGAGATTGAATGACAGGCAGGCCAAAAAATCAACAGAAATTCCTGGTTGAAATAAAGGCAAGGAAAAAAGAAAATCTACAATGGCTATTTCATTAATAGTGTTAATCTTTTTCCTACGGAAAAGGTTTTACGATGTTTGGGAGGTATTTGCCTGGGGAGGGGATAAATAAAATAAAATAAAATTTAAAAAAAAGGTTAAGTTACAAATCCATAAATGTTTGACTCCTGTTTTGATTTTGATTTTTAGGGGATACCATGAGGCAGAGAATCAAATTCACAGATGATCAAGTCTGCAAAAGTCACCTTCTGGATTCATGTCCTCATGACATTCTCTCTGGCACGGTGAGTACTGCATTAATACACACACCTGTTTGGCGAGCATTACCACGTATTACGAGGGCTACAGCTCAGAATATTTTAGTGTACTTCTTGTATCGTCTGAATCTGTTTCAAATCAGTTTAAGCTCAAAGTGCTTGCATTTTGGGTGTACATGTCTGCTGTATATTGTGTGAGTGCTGTTGGACTCAAATCAGTTAATACATATTTAACGTAATGGACACAGCTACTAAAAGATTACATCTGACATACGTTGAAATAGTTTAGGAACATATAGGGAAGGCAGAAATCCCAGAAAATTAGTAGGGACTCTAGCTGGTCACAAGGAACTGCTCCGTCAGCTTGTGTTGAGGTTATGTACTTCATTAGGATTTTACCAATGACCAACTGAATGTTGGGTTTTGCCTTCCTGTATCCTTTCTGAAAACTGTGAGGCTGTATATTAAAAATGATTTATAGTTTTGGGACCATGCATTTGATGTGAAGGTGAAAACTTAAACCTCAAAATCACATTGTTTGTTAACCAATTCACTGTTTTTGTCCAGAATTATGTGTTTTTATGTGTGTCAATTATTTGTGACTGCACTGTGTATGATCAGATAGTATGAATGAATCATTATTGCAGTGCTGTGAGTAAAAGGATATCATTCACATCAACAGTGCTTCATATGATGTCATTTAAACTGCTCACCGAGTTTGCATAAGTCATTCACTGATATTGCTCTTCTTACATAGATGAACGCTTGAAGTATACAATCAGGGATCTCTGTATTATTTCTGTAGAGAATGGACCTGGGAGAATGTGTGAAAGTCCATGACTTGGCCCTCAGAGCAGACTTTGAAATTGCCTCGAAGGAACAGGAGTACTTCTTCGAGCTTGATGTGAGTGTACACACACACACACACACACACACACACACACACACACACACACCCTATTTTATAGAGTTCTATTTGTCTCCCTTAATTCAACTGAAGCCACTGTTATAAAAATATTTGTCATTAACTGAGCCAAAAGCCCCAAAAAATAGGACTCAGGTAAAACTAACATGGAACATTGCCAGTTGGTTATTTTCTCAAAAGTCACCATGAGTGTCAAGTCTAGCGTAAAGGAGTTGGTCCTTTTCCACAGAATCCACTACGATACATTGCCACATTTCTACAGTAGCCCTGAAAGTTCAAATCAAACTGTACTGAAGTGTTTTAGCTGCAGATTCTTCCACAAACTTGCAATGACGGGTAAGGCAGTTCAACGAAGACTCGTTCTGCTAGATGCCCCTGAATCCTACAACTGTAATCATTTAAAATAAGTCACTCATCTTTGATTCCCTGAGAAAACCCATGTTCTTCTTCCAAGGTTTAGTTCAGGTATGTGATTCATAAACATGGCTTGGGGGCACATGTTGGTTAGACAAACATAAGCAATTTCAGATTCCTGTCAAACCAATTTAAAGCATGTTAGTGGAATTTACAGTCATCACAGTCCCAATCCTCACAATGAAGGATAAAATAATTGTCACTTGTAACATATATAATAAATTGTTGCTCCGTGGAATCCTACAGTACTAATATGTCGGTCACGTTGGACTTCCTGGATTATATTTCACCGTCTTCAGTAACAGCATCCAAGTATTCTTTTCTTCCTCCACACACTTATGTTGTTGAACTCAACATCTGTTAAATCCAGTGGTTTATATCCTGACTTATGCTGCACATCCTTATCTTAGACCTTGTTTGTCAATCAACAACTAAAGGCATTAATCAATCATAGGCACCATAAATCACAAGAAGGGCTTTCCTATATCTATGTCAGTCGCAGAAATGTCCAGTTGTTCAGTTTAAGTTTTTTATGTCACATCTAGGATATCAAGGTGGTTGGATGAACAATCCTGTTTTCTTCTGAATGTTATTTTTAATCTGTTCCCAATTCACCCGATGTGATGGTTGCAGAAGATGGTCTGAAAATTGAAAGTGATTTCTAACAGGAAATGATTCATGCGTATCAGCTTTTATGATGCATTTAGTTAGTCTAACGTGGTAAACAACCTTAGTGTATAGATGATGTACACACATACACCCATTTACCTTGTATATTGTCTTACAGGCTGCTGAGCACCTTCAGTCGTTCATCGCTGACTGTGACCGCAGGACTGAGCTGGCCAAAAAAAGACTGGCTGAGACACAGGATGAGATCAGCGCTGAAGTGGCTGCAAAGGTGACAAAAATCCCTGTTGCCTTGAATGGTCTAAGTGGGAAATGCACATTCTCACCTTCTGGTTATTTCTGAAATAGTGCAAAGTATTATTCATCCATAACATTTTTTTTTTTACACCTGCCATGAAAAGGCTGAACGTGTCCACGAGCTGAACGAAGAGATAGGGAAGATGCTGGCCCGAGCGGAGCAGCTTGGGGGCGAGGGGAATGTAGATGAAGCCCAGCAACTGTTGGAAATGGTGGAGAAGACTCGTGCCTTGAAGAAAGAAGCAGAGGTCAGAACTTGACTGTTTTAAAAATATTTTGTGTATGTCACCCACACCTGGAATAGTTGTTTCTCTCTGAAAATGTATGGTGGTCATTTTTCTTTGGTGCTTCTTATTCTATAACTTAAGATATAACTTAATTATGACTACGTCTTGTGATAGAACTTCACTAATCCGAAGGAAATTCCTTTGCCAGAAATTGCTCCAAACTTACAGTAACAATACGATAGCAATGGAAAAATGGAGGGCTATATACAGACAAAAACTAAATCTCAATCTTCCATCTGAAAATGGATAGAGATAGTTATTCAGGGAGGGAATGTGGTTAATTGATTGTCCATCTGTAACTTGTATATCTTGAATCAACAAAAACTTGCACCATTGCCCTCCCTGGTTCCATACTGTGGGTTCGCTGAAATTCAGATCTTGTGTTTTCAGGGTGAATTTTTGTTTTGAGATCATTTGCCCCGCGTTCATTGATCTTCACTCTTGCAGGATGTGTACAGAAACTCGATGCCTGCCTCCAGCTTTCAGCAGCAGAAACTACGGGTGTGTGAGGTGTGTTCTGCCTACCTGGGTCTCCATGACAACGATCGCCGTCTGGCTGACCACTTTGGAGGCAAACTGCACCTTGGCTTCATTGAAATTCGTGAGAAGCTTGAAAAGCTACGGGTCAGTTGTGCGCCGGGACTGGCATGAAATAAACTGCTTTCATAAATGTTTGATATAGTATGTGACTTTGGTCACGATGCTATTATTAATATTTTACTGTATAAAACATCAACTCATCATCGGTGTTGTTCACTTTCGTGTTCTCTTTTCTCATCCAGAAAGCAGTTATAGAGAAACAGGAAAGAATGCGAATGAGAAGACGAGAGGAACGTGAAAAAGAAGACGAAAAGGGGCGACAGTGGGAGCTGGAGCGCGAGCGGGAGCGAGAACGAGAGCGGGAGAAAGAGCGAGAATGGGAGAAAGAAAGGGAGAGAGAAAGGGAGCGAAGGAGGTAAGAAACCGTCTGACTTCTGCCACTGCTGTGCACAAATTAAAAACTTGAGTGTCATTTAGAAACCGATATTCATTTGATTCTCTCTTAGGTCGAGATCGAGAAGTGGAGAGCGATACAGGTACGTCTGCTTGAAGCTGAATCTTATGACTTTTTGTTTTTGTTTAGTTCTTATTTGAAGCTTTATATACTCAAAGACTTCTCACTCGTTTGTCCGTGTACCATTTTTCTTTTTTTCTTTAAATTAATTTTGGGGTCTTTATTTTGTACGTTATAGTTACTTTTAGGACCTTATAGTTGTTTTTAGGACCTCACCAGGAGAGGAGGGATTACTTGAATTTAATTTAATTTAATCCTGATTGATCACATAAAGTTACACACAGTACAACATTGAGGAGTTTTTCTCTGCATTTGACCCTGAGGTGCAGTGGGCAGTCTCCGTGAATCTCCTCAGGCGCTTCAACTTATATTTGGGTTAAAGTTCTTGCCCACGGACCATACGACTCTTACAACTTTAGTGGAATACTCCTGGTCTGTTTTTAAGCTGCTTGTGGCCCATGATTTATTCAGAGTACAGGCAATGATTATATCAGACTTGGTTTAAAGGTTGGGAACGTCACCAGGAAAGATCCACTCTCTGCTGGATTCAGATGAGGACAGTTTTTGTCAACAATGCATCAACTACTGGATAGTTTACCATGAAACTGTCTGGAAAGGTTGGGCTATACAAAGACAGAAACCACCACTTTTTGGTGCTTGCTCACATAAAGGCACAGATCCAGGAGTTTTAGTGGTGTTTTTCAACATTCTCCCAAAGTACACGAAAACTTAAGTACAACCTCTCTAAGCTTACAGGAACTACTGGTCTGGTTTCACAAAACCAAATTTTGAGCGATGCGTCAGGCAAGCTAAATAGACGTGAAGGTGGGCAAAGGTGATTATCTTGCACAGGCATGAAGACCCGGATGGGTGAATGTGCTTGAATGGCTGCTCCCTGGGAAGAGTGATGGCAGAGTGAGCTCTCGGTCCAAGATCCTGGAAAGCGGCGAGATCCAGGCAGGGACCAGCGTGACCTCCATTTGTGGAAAATCCCTCCCTGGGGTCAGCTGTCCGTTTGTCCATCCAGGCGACTGTACAAACATGACCATGAACACGAGGAACCGCTTCTATGGAGACATGAAGAGCTTTTTCCAAATGAATATTAAAAAATCCATATTTTCAGCTTCAGTGCACAAAAAAAAAGAGAGTTATAAATATTATATTACATTTATTCCAAAAGATACCCCTAAATTTTACACACTGCTCCTTAAATAATGTGAACTAGTCCGAAGGCCATTAAAGTTAGCCACCACTATGAGAGATGCAGTTCAAAGCTTGACGGGGATCTGATGCCTTAGTTGTAGATGGTGTGGTGTAGTATGTGAAATATCCATCATCAGGGTAGGGCTAGGTGATGAATATTAGTATAATGGTGTTCTCAATTCTTACTTGCGTGCAATCTCATTTCTGAGATACATGCTTGGTTTTATTTTCCATGGAATAGGATGCTTCTGCAATTAAAGCCATTATCTGTGAATCCATAGCTTTCACCTATGCAGTTAACTAAAATGGTGTTTTCTCCACAAAATAATTTTTTTAGGGATGGAGGCAGGTCATCCTCCCATCGTTCAAGACGCCCCCACGCCTCTCGTTCCAGAGAAGAAGGCGCTGATCGGGACCGTGAGAGAGATCGGAAACATCGACACAAGGAGAGGCATCGCTCCCGCTCCCACTCTCACAGACACAAAAGGAAGAGGTGTGGCCTTTGTCCATCACTGAAACTTGATTAAAGCATTATTAAAATAGGATTAGTGCTGAGTGTAACTACCGCAGTCACTCGGTCACATACCATTCGCATTATCCAAGTTGGGTTTTCATACAACACACGTATTATATTTCTCAGCTAAGGAACATTTTTTACACTTACTTTGATCATTTTCAGATTTACACTGATCAGCCATGCATTAACGTTCCCTACCTAATGTTGCGAGGTCTCCCTTTTCCTGCCAAGGCAGCACTGCGATGCCCTAGCTGCGTTACGTTTTTCAGCAATATGTGCAACCGTAGCTCCTGTGTGGGATCAGACAACACGTGCTAGCCGTCAATGTTCCTCGGTGCCCATGTTGCCAAGTTCACCGGTCATCCTTCCTTGTAAGACTTTGGTAGGTTCCAAGCACCTGAGACAGCAACACCCAACAAGAGCTTAAGTTTTGGAGATGCTCTGGCCCAGTCATCAAGTAATTTCAGTCTGGCCCTTATCGGAGTCGCTCACATCAGCTCCAAGACCAAAGTGTCACACGGGGTGAAATATTCATGTTATTGAATATGTCACCCCGAAGAGAGTTACAATTACAGCAAGATAATCAGTATTATTCTGACTTGACCTGCCAGTGGTTATAATGTAATGGCTGATCAGTGTATTTATTGATCAGTTCAATACACATTTCAACAATTAGCCAGCAACGTCTCCTTTACCTTTCTTGATAAAAATAACGGTTGCTGTTGTTTTTCTCTACCAGGTCCTCCAAAGAAAGATCATCTCACACGCGTGAGACTCGTGAGACATCGCCGTCCCCGGGCAAATGTGGCGAGGAGTGGCGTGAGAACAAGGCAGAGTGCAGAGACTGGGAAGACAAGGAGAGGTCCCCCTCCATGGACAAAGCCAGGGGCAGGGAACGAGAGAGGTCCCTGTCATTTGAGCGGGACAGACGCTCGAGTTCTGAGGAGCGCGAGTCGGGGGAGATATGAACATGAGCCCTCTCCAAAGTTTTTGATTTGGTTATATTTAGTAAATGGATAATGGAGAGATGAGTACGTTGGCGCAAGCATGTGTCAGATGTGTATGCGTGTTCATGCAAAGCTGGGGCCTATACTTTTACTGGGGTGGATCATGATGATAAAACTTTAACTTTTGGGTGAGGCAACAATTTCAGCAGCGGAAAATGCAAACAAACTTTTAAAAACGGACTTGTGAGCATAGTGTCAGCTGGAAGCAGTACGGTCAATTTTTTTTTTTTATTATGCCATGTCAGTCTTGTGTACAATTATAGATTCTAGTCTGCTTTATTTTGACAGTGAGGAGGGATGAGTGGGTGAAGAGACAGCCGCCTTACTTCCGGCCTGTTTTTCTATTTTACTCATTTTTTTTTTATCATAAGTTGGATTTAAATGTTAATGCTATTTTTTTCCCCTATTCAGTTACGAATCCGTTTCATTCGCTGTGGATTCTTTTACACTGGTCACATTCATTAGTATGGCGAAACTGTTGCTGTAACAGTAATGTGTGAAATGAGCGTCGGATGATGGAAGGCACCTCAGATGTTTTGTGTTTTATTTGCTGTCTTCAAGCCGGAGCAATCTCACGAACGACGTCAGACGCACATCCCTGAACCTTCGCTCAGTTCAAGATGCATTGATGAGACGGTACCTTGAAAACAATCCCATATCCCCCCCCTGAAAGAAATCATCCGCATATTTTTAATAAGGTCCTCGTGTGAATGCATATAGATAATTTGCATATTTACATATTTACATACTGACACTCAAAAAGCCCAGGGAACCGTTTCCTGTTTGATGTGATACAACCCTGATGTACGAGGGGGAAATCTACTTTTGCTGTGCCACTGTCCCGTACAGTGAATAAACTTTTCTGCTTCCATTCAAATGTTTTTTTCTACACATTTCCTTTATCTTAACTCTGTTTATAGATACAGTTTCCATACGGCATTATACAGTTAGTGGTCCCAGATTTGTAGCTCAGCAAAGCCAGAGGCCGATTCTCCTGCTGCTTTTTGTTTCGATGATGTCACTCCTCTGTGGATTTAAAATGCACCACGGTGTTCATCTGTACTGTGTGGATGGATTTGTGTCAAATGAAAAATAACCCATACTTTGTTCACTATTAACCTTTCATGATACCAATTTGAGTATAAAAGTGAAGACATGACAAACAATATTTAAGCCCCCTAAATCTAGTATAGTTCATTTTTTTTGAACGGGATGTCGCACTGTGATCTGGATCACTTCTTCAAGAGAGAATTAGTCAGGAAATGGACATGAACAGTTTAAAAGAATAGACACACTTATAAATAATTCACAGACAGGCGTGCATTATCACAATTCAAAAATTACAGTTCCAGGTTTCAATACAAATGCAGCAATGTATCGACTTCTGCCAAGTTTCATGTGAACAGAAGGTGCAGATAATGTGAAAATGTCATGTGACCTGACATTGTGGGTACAGTTTACTTTAAATTAAAGCAGAGATCTGAGGTAGCTTTGTTTTTGTACAAATAAATTGCACTGCGGCCGCCTTCTCTCTGCCAAAGATGACCAGCCCATCTTTTCACAGAGGGTGCAACGGTGAGTGAGGGATGTATTCACTCAGACGAAGCACAACACACTGATCCAGTCAGGGGACCTGGTGTGCAGGGAGAAACATGCATAAATGCAATCACCATAATTCATTTCAGAAAAATTGTAGATTTTTCAGCTATTCGAAGAAAAACATGATTTTTTTTCTGTCCAAAATCAAATTGTGGTGTTTGCTCGATAAATTCTCCAAATTAGTTTTACATTAGTTGCACAATTATTGACGCACAATTGCACCTGGACTATTTTAATTTATATATGCTTCTGGAGATCCGGACTATTTTCATTGTATTTGCATGCATTTTATTCTTCTATTTTAAATTTCCATGTGTATTTTCTATCCATATACAGTATGTGTATTTATAGATATACACAAATATATATATATATATATATATATATATATATATACACGTTATCCAAATTACATATATATATATATATACAATACATATATATATATATATATATTACATGTATACATTATATATATATATATACATAAATTAATATATATATAAACACATATATATATATATATATATATATATATACATAAATTAATATATGTATATGATAATGTATAGTTTACTGATCACGGACAGCCATACACAATACAACATAGTGAAATATTTCTCTGCATTTAACCCATCCTTCAGGGAGCATATATATATATATGCATATATATTATATATGCACTCTCCATCCTAAAATGGAAGGGAAAGTTAGAGGGAGTGGTATATAATAATGGTATTATTTATGTATAGTTAATAAAAGTGGGCCAAAGATGGATTCTTGGGGTATACCTGTAGTAACATTAAGAAATCCTGACCTGAAATTGTTGGAGATGGCTGTCCTTGAAGCTCTGAAGGGGAATTTTAATCTGTTGAACAGGACAATATGATTGACTGAAACAAATCCGTTAATGTGTGTTGATGAATGTCCCACGCTTCAATAATATCATTAAGTACAAATGCTGCCGCTGTTGTGCTGTGATAAGATAAGATAAACCTTTATTAGTCCCACAACGGGGAAATTGCAGGGAATTTTATGGAACCTAAATTAAGTTTGATTGATTGCTATACTTTTTTTTAATCTGGGCTACTAAATGAGTGCTGCATTTATAAATACCTGGAATGGACATGTATATTAATATACATAAACTAGTATTAATAATTTATAATAATTGAAGTATACTAAAGTATTTTTCATATATTGTTTTTATAGTAATATTATAATATTTAGCTTTCAGGTGTGATTTACATTTTCATGATAATGCCTACATTGTATGCTGACCGGCTGCTGTGATTCTTCTCTGGTTGATAAATCCCTCATCTGTATTTGTGGACCGGATTAAGGGCGTAAACGGCCTGTAGATGGCGGAAAGTAACTGCGCTTCTTCAGAAAACGTCATGCCGTCATCCTCCTCTAATCCATACGTCATGACGTCAGACGCTTGTTTGGAAAAGAAGCGCGCGAGTCATGTAAATTTGTAATGGCTAACACAGCCTGCACTTAGTTTATTGACTAAATTGGCGACATTTAGTCGTTTATTGACTAATATCAGGATGTCGTTGTTGAAGCCATTTAGTAAGCTGCCTGGTTTGAACACAGCGAACGTCCTGGTGAGTTTTTTTTATGTCAGCTTTCACTGTTGGTTCGTGTCTAGCTAACGTAATTTCTAAATGATCTGTATGACAGTTAATCATCAGTTAAAACTCATTTACGGTTACTGCCCTAGTGATTCCCGACCTACTTACGATACATCAATCACCCATAATATCATATTCACCTGCCTATTACTGTGCAGATACTGCCAAAATAGTTCCGAGCCATGGGCTCCACAGCATCTCTGAAGATGTGCTGTGGTCACCTGACATCAAGATGTTAGCGGCAGATCCCGAAGTCCTGTAAAATGTGATGATTTGTCCAGCACATCTCAAGGATGCTAAATTGGATCAGGATCTTGGGAATTGTGAGAAAAGTCAACTCGTTGAACTTGTTGTGTTCCTCAAACCGCCCCTGAGTCCTGTGTCGGCAAGGGGTGATGCTGCAGAATGGGGCGCTGTTAGAAAATATGTCAAAATGTCAAAGTAGCACCCACATGAATGGTAGGACTCCTAGCAGTACATTGGCTTTCCCTCTTCCCCAAGGGCATCCTGGTGCCGTCTCTCAACAGGACAGTGATGTACAAGAAAACATGATTCATCGGGCCAGGCCAATCTTCATCCATTGCACCATGGTCCAGTTCTGATGCTAACGTGCTTGTAGGCACAAAAACAGAACAGGGGTCAGCTTGTGCACTCTGACCTTCTGTGGCTATGCAGCATCAGCCTTTGCTGCAATATGACCTACAGTGGATCTTCTGGGGGATTGACCAGCAAGGGCTAGCCTCTCATCCCCATTCTTTTTGGTGAATCTTACGGGGCCATGATGACCCTGTCCTGGGTTTACCAGTTGACCCAACAAGACCTGCAGTTCTGGAGATGCTCTCGCCCGGTCATGTAGCCAGCACAATTTTACCTTTGTCAGTGTCGTTCAGATCCTTATGCTTTCCCATTTTCCAAGCTTCCAGCATATCAACTTCTATATCAAAATGTTCACTCGCTGCTTCATGTATCCAACACAAAAGCAGGTGCCATTCCTGCAAGATGAGTCTTATTCTGACTTCCCCTGCTAATGTTAAGGCTGGTGGAAGTAACTCAACAGATGAACATATGTTTACATTAAAATTAGTGTTTCTTTTTCTTTGTATATCTAATTTTATGCATAGTTCCACTACCTCAGTAGTAAAGGAAAAAGGTAGATGTAAATTATATTTTTATGGGTAAACAGAGAAAAAACACAGGGAATTCTGCACTAAATGTAATGTATCAAAGACATTTCAAAATCTTGGAAATGCACCAGACATATGATTGGACCAAGTTCGTCTCAGTGAAAAGTGATTTTTGCTGACTCGGTGTGTTTTTCCTCCAGCTGGTGGAGAGTGAGGAGCAGTTTCAGCAGAGTTTAGCAGATTCTCTAGTGGAAGAGACTGCTTTCACCGTGAACGTGTGAGTACTGCTGCAACACCATCTGTTATTGGAACTGGTCCTGTTTCATAATATTGATTTAACCTATGCAGCAATAATTTACTGACTAAGGATTTATTCATCATAATGACAAACAAGAGGATTAGTGAACAAATTTTGTCTTTTCAGGCTTTATTTTGTTTGGATTTACAACAAAATATTTAACTTTTTGTTTATTAAATATTATTATTAATATTATTAGTGAATTAATAATGTAATTTTTAGTAGAGGTGCACCGATTTCAACTTTCTTGGACGATCACCGATTTTTTAAAAGTCAGCCGATACCGATTTTGGCGGATTTCAAATTTGTTTGTCTTTAAAGTTTTAAAACCATAATGACTAGTGTAATATAAGTGCTCTAATTTTGAAAGTTTAGAGCAGCGGTCAGGCTGGTCAGCATAGTATATCTTCTGACTTGTTGAAGGACGCTCCGTACCCCTTGTGGTGTGTTTCTTAAAACAATTGTAGGACATTTGGAAGTGGAAATAATAATTTAAGCCTTGTTCTGTCCATGATATGTTTTATAATAATAATACATTTAATTTATAATGCACTTTACATTTGGATATAATCTCAAAGTGCTACAAAATAAAAGCATCAATAAAAAAATTAAATAATAACTATATAAAAACCTGACCAAAAAGCAGCAATGTTAATTAAAGTTATAGGTTCTGCTAAAAAGGAAAGTTTTACGTCCTTTTTTAAATGTGTCAG